>LTAE01001909.1:11248-49089 GCA_001647135.1 Pontederia paniculata | reverse complement strand
GCTAACTTTTGAAAATCTGTAAACACTGAGTGTGCTTAGAGCGAGAGCCTTAGTTCCCCTTGCGAGAAGGGTCCAAGCGATCTTGAGGATTATGTAAGAGGTTGTCTCCTTGTCCTCGTGCAAGAAAGGAGAAGTTGTAAGGGAGCCTTCGCCCTTGAAGAAGGATATAGTGATCTCCGGAGGTCTCGTGGGAGAAGACCGGAGCGGGAACGTAGGCCAAGAGTTCGGCCGAACCTCGTCAACAAACTTCGTGTTTGCTTGTGTTGTTCGTTTCCTCTCTACTCTCTTCTCTGTCTATTTACGTCTACATTTACAAACTTCCGTTGATAACATTTTTTAAGATAACCTAAGAGAGTAAGATTTTTAAATACACCAATTCACCCCCCCCCCTCTTGGTGCCACCCAGATCCTACAACCTGTGATTGATTATCTATTTTATTTTATTCTTTTCATTTTTTTAATTGAAAACCAAAAATCAATTTTTATCTCCAACCTCAATTTAAATCCGATTTTGTTCACGATATTCTTGTCCTCGTGGGATTGACACTCCTCATTACTTTATTACTTGCTACTAGTATGCTTGCTACTAAGTGTGTGCAATTTTATCGCATCAAATTTTTGGCTCCATCGTCGGGGATTTGAAATATCGTGTTTAGTTGTTTTTTCTTAATTGAGTTTTATTACTTTTCTATTTTCTTATCTTTGACGTGCAGACATTGAGAATCAAGAACATATCACAACTTGGATCCTGAGTCTTCTTCAGCGAGATCGGCAACAAGATGTACCACAAGAAGCTCGGCTGGTCCTCTTTTGTTCGACCCTGAAATCGAGCTAATGTTGCGCCATAACCAAAGAACCATTGCAAACACTAATACGATGGAGAACAACAATCAATTGGGCAATCTAAACATTGATGCCAACAACTTTGTCAATCCTCCACCCCAACACGCTTATAGGACTATGTAGGACTATACGCTCAATCACCTGTAGGAGAGACCATTTGGCCTCACTATGCTTCAAGTGGTGTCAATTTCTGATACAATATGACACAATTTAGATGGTGCAACATGAGCAATTTTGTTGGAACAAAGATGATTTTTTTTGCCATGTTCGTAAGTTTATGCAGTTATGCCAAATGCTCAACTTCAAGGAAGTGTCTTACGATGCGGTCAAACTCAGGCTTTTTGCCTTCTCACTAAGGGGGAAAGCATCTACATGGCTGTCTACAATTCCTGTTAGCTCCATCATAACATGGGAGCAGCTGAAGCAAGCATTCTACAATAAGTACTGCTCTCCCCCAAAACAATGAGGCTTATTTTTTAAGCCAAATCGTTTGTATAGCAGGATAATGAATCAATGTACAAAGCTTGGGAGTACTTCAAAGAACTGGTTGCAAGAATTCCTCAAAATAAGATGCCACTCTATGAATAAATCTGAAGCATACTACAACAGAGCCTCCGTGACAGTCAAGAGCCTGCTGGATACTTCGGTCAGAAGCACCATTATAGATAAGTCACTTGAAGATGTGTTCAAGATGATAGAGAATTTAGTGCTCACAGAATGATATGATACTGCCTCATAAGAAAACTGACATTCATTAGGTAGACAATGTCATGCATATCACTGCCCAACTAGAAGCATTAAACAAGAAGATGGGGCAACTGATGGGAAAAGACACTATCAACAAGGTCAACCAAGTGACCTATGATATCTATGGCGACGGACACACAAACCATGAGTTCCGACTAGAGCAAACACTGTGCAGCAATAGATAGAGCAAGCTAACTACGTTGCCAATAACTTTTTCGGGAACAACAATGCGGGCAACTCTAATAACTTGGCCTCAGGATGAACCCAAAACTACTCTTGGGTTCACTACCCACAGCAGAACTCCTCTGATTTCCAACCTAGGCAAGAATAGAAGAGCAACTTAGAGGATGTCTTAGGAAAATTGATGATCAGAATGGAATTCAATTTTAGCAATCAAGACATTGCACTCAAGAATTTAGAGACACAAGTGGGGAAGTTCACTAACATCCTTGCTAGAAGACAACATGGCTCCCTTTCTAATGAGACAAAGAACACTCAAAAAGAGCAATATAAAGTCATCACCACCATGAGTGGACCCTAGCTAGAAGACCCTAGTATCCCTGCTAACCAAATGCAAGAAGTTGAAATCAAAATTATTTTTGGACAAAGGCAAAAGAGACAAGACTTGCACCCCCACCTACAACAAGGAAACTAGTCAACCTCCCTTACCCACAGAAATATAATAAGGAGAGGTTGGGCAGTTAGTTCGCAAAATTCCTAGAGAGGTTCAAACAACTACACATCAATATTCTATTTCATGAACCATTCACCAAAATGTCGAGTAACCAAGTTTCTGAAAGAAATATTTAGTAACAAGAGGAAGATCGAGGAGAAAAGAGTGATTAAACTTACACCTCAGTGTTGTTCCTTATGCCATAGGGGCTTGCAGAAGAAGCTTCAAGATCCGAGAAGCTTCACTGTTCCATGCTCCGAGGGAGATTTTTAATGTAACGATGCCCTTTGTGACCTTGGTGCTAGTGTCAACCTGATGCCATACTCCATATACCAGAAGATGGGGACATGAGAACTAAAAGAGACAAGCGTGCTATTACAACTGGCAGATTAGTCAATCAAGAAACCTAGATGATTCTTGGAGGCCATATTGGTGAAGGTACACAAATTCATCTTCCCAGCCAACTTTATCGTAATGAACATGCAAGATGGGGAGAAAGCATTGGCTATACTAGGATGACCATTCCTAGGAACACATAAAATTTTTATTGATGTTCAACAAGGGAAGCTGACCTTGTGAGTCGATGATGAAGACATCTCTTTCAATCTTGGAAAGACGCGACAACACCTAGTTAACACATTACCATGCTTCATGATAGATGTACTGGAGGAGAAGGATAAAGGTGAGGATGAAGGAATATCCACACATTTGGATAACCCCTAGTATGCCATAGGGAAGAGTCAAGCTAGAGACTATAAACTAGAACTATCCTGCCTCAACCCTTAGAACTTTTCTTTTCTTTTTAGACCTATTTAATTTGTTGGACATCAATTTTTACTTTTAACTATTGAACTGTCAGGCCTGACATGGCCGTTGATATTCTTTTTCTGAACTTATATATGATTTACCCTGCGCAATTATGGATTGTACTTGCACCTAAGATGTCACAGGAAGACCTGAAGAATCTTTGGTCATGAAGGGTCATCTCATTACTGATATAGAGACCAAATTTTGCAGACAGCGAGTTAATAGTCGTGAACCAAGGATTAACAATTGTTACAGAAAAGAGTAAGAAGATCGTAAGATTATCTTACGGGTCGTGAATATAATTTCACGGTCGCGACTGAAGGCTGATAAAGACCCATATGTTCTCATGGCTGCAAGAGCCCAGTACGGATGACGAGTCCAATCTTTTACGACCAAAAATGCTACTTCTCAAGTTGTAAATAGGTATGTGGTATTAATTTCCTAACTGTTATCTTGCAGGTTTATGGACACGATCGAGGCATAACAACAGAGTTCAACGATGCCTACCAGTTCACCAACATAGGAGACGAGTGCACACTTGCCAACTTTTCGGGCTGAGACTTCTGGAGGATCATCACGAGTGAGGGACACTTCAACTACCGGCTACCAAAGAGTACAAGTATCCAAAAGCATATCTTTCTTTGTGCACATCGAATATTATCTTCTTCTCTTTTTTCCAGAGGTGACAGTGAGCGAGCAATGAACTCCATCGAGTTGTTCTTCCTTGATTCCATGGTGCGGGGAACAAGATCAACATGTGGACTTTTCTAGTGCAACATTTGTTGAGGTTCGTCGAGAAACATAGTGGAAAGATTGTCGAAGGGGGACTTATAACCCCAATAGAGAACTAGTGTCACCTCAATATTTATGATAATAGGAGCAAGAACCTAACCCATGACTTCCTAGGCCTTAACTCGGTGACTCAAATGCGGCTAGCTGATAGGGTGGGCATTGTATGATCTTTCATTTTCAAGAATATGATAGAGTCCCTTCTGATCGACCAATTCACCATGTTCAACCACGTGAATTGGATCTTGCTGCTAGCCAAAGTGGGTGCCTCCGAGCATCATACCATTCTACCACACCATGCTAAGAGTGGGAACGAGGAGATAGAGATCGAGCCTGCACCAGACCACCAGCCTACTGATATGGCAACCGATCCTCCTCAGAGCATCCCCAGTCAGCCGAAACCACATTCACCCTTTGACTTTTATTCTTTTCAGGTCAGACTTACAGCCATCCAAACTCAACAGCAGTAGCACTATGATGAGCTCTGGGCATATCATTACCAATAACATGACCTCCTGGGGCATATCATTAGCAATAGCATTGACAGTAGTACGAGGACCTTCGCACGCGCAAGGACCATTTCGAGTGAATACTGAGGCGCCACCACGACTATCATGTTGTCCAGGTGCATTACAGAGCTCTCTTTCCTCCCCCAGATCACTCGAACCAGTAGACTCACATGGTTATATTTTTCTTTTTCTTTTACATTGTTGCATTTTTTCTTTTGTTATCATCTTTGTTGCATGTTTATTTTTTAGTTAGAGTGTTCAACTCCTTCCATTTAGCTTTCACCGAGGACAATAAAAATTTCAAGTGTGGGGGAGTGGTCTCATGTTTAGTTTTCATATACGACATTTTAATATTTGCATATATACATGCATTTTTTATCAAAAGTTTAAACTTTTGTGTCAACTCCCTACCTGAATTTTGTTTGTTTCTCTTTTACACAAACTAGGACATGTTTTTAGTTTATGAAATCCCATTTTCTAATCTTCAGAAAATATCACCATAGTATAGGGATTTGGAAAGTAAAATGTTACCCTTATACTCATGACTCTTAGACTACATTTTCATATCAACTCGAATTATTTCTCTCTTTTTATGTCATCTTGATCGAGTAGCATTTTCATTGAAAACATCAAGTATCTAGCGAGCTTTTATTATATCTGTACAAATGAAAAAAAAATAAAAATTGTATGTATTATAATATGAGCATAAGAGCATTGAAGAGGGTAGGAATGTGTTATCTGGAATCAGGATGTGTTTGGGCAGTTAGATCTGTAGGGGATTCTTGCCTGATGACCTAAGGTCAATTGGTTTGGGATCCACCGATTGAAAGCCCTCTACATGGACCACCCTGTGCAATATGAAGAAGCACATGAACAACTAACTCACTACTTAAGTTTGAAATTCCAATTTAGAACCTAGGAATGTCCGAGTAAGTAAGCCCGAGGGGTGTTCATCACCTGGTGTCCTAAGGTTGTTTGGTATGGGAGTCGTCAGTCTAGAGCCCACTACATGAACTTTCTTGCGCAACCCTACTTAGAGAATAGAACTATGAAAATATAATTGAGCATAAAATGAAGTTGTTGTATAATCCCTCAAGCTCATTTGATATTTAGGTTTTTAACATTAATGCTACTATGAGATAGATGTCATGTTTTCTTTCTAAGAGCTATGAGAGGAGTTTAAATATGTTTGAGAGTCAGCAAGTCGATAGGGCCGGGATCAATGGATATGTGGTGAGAGATTATGGTGATGATTGTGAAAAGATTAGAAGAATAGAAAGTATTGACTAGATACATGTGAGCAAGGAAGGATTTCTTTGATTTTCTGAGTTTAGTTCTGATTTATTCCTTGAGGAGTTTGATGAGAGGTAGGGAGTTTGATGCATGCAAAAAGTGTCATGTATTTCAGGTCATTTTTAATTTCATTTTGCGCATTTCATGCATGTTTTATGTTCCTTTATCACTTATTTTGACTAAAGTGTCAATGAGCTACTAAATTTCTATTTTTTCGATTTTCAAAACAAAGAGGACACAATTTCCCACAAAATGAGAGCCTTAACAATTTAATAGCAATTGAATGAAGCTTAACGGCCGCTAAAATGAAATTCGCACTATCGCGGGCGTGAAGATGTTCACGGGCATTATCGAAAGTATGGATTACACATCATTGCATAGTTCGACATGATGAAAATTTTAACGGCCGCAAAAGAGAAGTATTACACACTGCATAATATAACCTCATGAGCATCAACTCACATCATGGTGGTGACAACGAACAATATTTCTTGATTCATGAGCGTGAAGGCACACTTATGGGCCATGAAATCGGCCGTCACCCCAAACATATCTTGTGGGATTCCAAACCCTAGCCATCGAAACCCAAAAGCTATATATACTTCATAGGGTTCTTTGGAGAAGGTATCACGAGATTTTTTTTTGTCGGACTTTACAACAGAGAAAGCGTGGAATGGTGTTAGAGTTGCAAAGGGAAATCAAATGAGACATACGACAATGCATTTTGTATCCTCCCTACCTTGTGACGTATTCTGAACTATTTGATATCTGTATTTACTCCATCTATGGATAATTTATCTAGGGTTTTATTTGTTGAACACTTACTTTGGATTTTTTTTATTTGTTTTAACTTTGTAGAATAAATCTGATAGTTTCATTGTTATTTTCAATGCTTTTCTATCTGTTGTGATTTTCTACATGTGTGATGTTTATCCGAGAGGAAGGGTCGTGCATTTAGTCATATGGTATTAGAACTGATTTAGATTATTCCTATGCATGAAAGTAGTAGCCTAGGAAAAATCGAAAGAGCCCTAGACTACATAGTCATTTGAGAGAAATCAAAAGAGATCTCATATTTTTTTGGAAACATCATTAATGTGTTAGGTTTGAGATTATGTGAGGTTAAAAATCGAAAGGGTTAATCTTTGCATATTCAAGACTTAATAGTTAATTCAAGCCTAAGACATTGGTGGATTAAAATAAGAGATTCTCTTCACTAGGTTAGAAATTCCATTCTATCTTAGATCTAGGAGATCCTTAGTATTGTGGTGTGGACATAACATTATTCTTTTTATCCTCTTGCATTTATTGTCATTGACCTAACATGTGATCATTTATTTTATTTTATTATTTTCTTTTTCTTTTAATTGAAAACCAAAGATCAGTTTTCATTCCCAACCTCACATTATATTAGATTTAGTTCATGATATTCTAGTCCCCGTGGAATCGACGCTCCTCATCACTTTATTATTTGCGCGACTAGTATACTTGTTATTCAGTGTGTGCAATTTTGTCACATCACTAGCTAGTCTCTCATGTGATCCAAGAAAGATAAAGAAAAATGATCTTTAAGGGTGGCATTGGTCAATTGCCTATTTTCTGTACATCTCTCCAACCCATGATTCCGTGTAGGGATCAAATCATTCTTTTCATTACTCACCACCATCATCCCAGGAGTAAACAATCAACATAGAGCACCCTATGGAAATGCCAACATTGACCATCAAAATATAATGGACATCCCTTTGAAGAAATTGACTAGAAGAAACTATAAAGGAGTGAGGACTAGTGTTCTAATGCCAAGGATTGTGGTCAATAACTTTGAGTTGAAGTTTGGCCTCATTCAAATGGTGCAACTGAATCAATTTCTAGGTGAAGGCAATCAAGATCCCAGCGCTCTTGCAAATTGTTTCCTCCAAATTTGTGACACTATTAAGATCAATGAAGAAATAGAAGATGCTACAAGGATGAGGTTATTTTGTTTCTCTCCAAGATGAAGCTCAAAATTGGTTAGATTCTCAACAACAAGGAGAATTTAACACTTGGGACAACTTGTTCCAAGCTTTCACGACATTATTCTACCCATCAAGGAAGTTTTTCAAGCTAAGGAATAAGATTAATTGTTTCAAGCAAAAGGAGTGGTGGGGGTAGTATAGAAGAGGTTTGAAGAAACTACAAAGGCAATGGCCCCATCATTAAGTGCCAAATTAGCTTTTGATCAAAACTTTTCACAATGGGTTGACATCAGAAATAAAGTTTAGTAATTACTAATCATTGGTGGGAGAATCCATCATGAACCTTCCATATCTAAGGGCATATGACTTATTGGATCAACTAACCTCAAACGATGAAGAGTATGAAGAATCACCTTCAAAATGGTCCCAACCAAAAGATGAAGGATACAATGCCTTTAGTGCAAAGGTGAATTCATTGGTGCAAATGATGTCAAGAGTGAATAGAGGCAATGCAAATCAAATGGAAAATATGCAAGTGGTGTTAAGGATTTGGACTATATAAGAGCATGAGTGCTTTCAAGTTGAACAAGCAAACTTTGCGGGGAATCAAAATTGGGCAAACAACTCATACTTAAACACTTACGTCCCTTGATGGAGAAACCACCCCAATTTCACTTGGAGCAACCAAGGAGGGTTTTCGCAATAACGTAGGACACAACCACCACCTGGAGTGCTACAAGGCCAGTATATCAATCGCCTTACCAATGACATGGGTATCAACCGCCATATCATCCGCAACCAATTTCTCAACCTCAAGAAAAAAAGAAGAAATCATGGGAGTTGAAAAATTGGCAAATGCTAGTAGTGATAGACCTGAAAAGATTGAGAAATGAATGAATTTTTTGCTCACATGTAATAGGAACTTGGAGTATCAAGTGGGGCAATTCGTCAACTCCATCAACTCAAGGGAAGAAGAAAGTTTGCCAAGCAAAACACAAGTTTACCCTAGAGAACAATGCAAAGCCATTGAGTTAATAAGTGGAAGATCCTTGGAACAACCACAAGTGAAAGTGAAAGATAAGAGGAAGGAGAAGATGGAGGAACAAATCGAAATTGAGGACAAGGAGGAAGTTGGAGCTCCAAAGCAAGTGTATAACCTCCTCCACCATATGTTCCATCAATCCCATTTTTCCAAAGACTCCAAAAGCAAAAGAATGACAAACAATTCGAGAAGTTTATGAAGCTTTTCAAGCAACTACACATTAATATTCCATTCAACTATTTGATTTCTCAGATATCAGCGTATGCCAAGTTTCTCAAGAAATTATGATCAAGAAGAAAAAACTTGAAGAGAATGAGGCTATAGCGTCATGGAGGAATGTAGGCACTGTCATATAAAAAGAGCTACCTCCAAAGCTCAAGGATCCAGGAATCTTTTCTATACCATGCACAACAGGAGACTTAAACATTGCAAAAGCTTTGTGTGACTTGGGAGCAAGTAACTCGTTAATGCCTCTCTCCATTTGCAAGAAGTTAGGGTTGAATGAATTGAAACCGACAATCATCTCCTTGTAACTAGTTGACGATCTATCACTTATCCCGTAGGACTATTAAAGAATGTGCTATCATAGGTAGACAAGTTCATTGTACCGATTGACTTTATTGTGCTTGACATGGAGGAGGATAGGGAAATCCCCATCATATTGGAAATATCATTCTTAGACATGGCGGGTGCCATGATTGATGTCAAGAATGGAAAGCTCACCCTCACAATTGGTGAGGACAACGTGGAATTTGATTTGTCAAAATCCACAAACTTTCCTTCTACCACCTATCAAGTCAATCAAGTGGATTGCAATGAAGAACGAGCATAAGAAGTCTCCAAAAGACGATACATCAAGATCCCTTGGAGAGGTGTTTGTTGAAAAATAACATGGAAGGAGGTGAAGATGATGAAGTTCAAGAGATCACATATGCTTCGGGATCCTACATAAGTCAAGCTTTTACAAAGAGGTAAAATTTTTTAAGACCTTGGGCATGGTAAAACACTTCCTCCTCCTTCTCATATATTTTTTCCTAGACCTAAATTGAAATTTTTTCTATCACATCTTAAATATGTGTTTCTTGTTGCTAATGATTCTTTGCCCAAAATTGTTAATCATCTCTAACACCCTTGCAACTTTAAAAATTACTTAGGATGTTGAGAGAAAAGAAATATACCATAGGGTGGACTACAGCAAACCTTAAGGGTATTAGCTCCACCATTTGCATGGATAGGATCCTCATAGAGGAGGATCACAAGCTGACGTACTAAAGAAGATTAAATTTGAATATTGTTCCCCTCAGTTACATGTTTCTCATTTGCTATCTCAATCCACAGACCTCCTCCTTGGTTCATAACCATTGCTTGCTTTCTTACTTTTTAAACTATTTGATTCGCTCGAAAAGTCTTTTCAATTTCTAAATTTAAATGTTCTAGTTCCTTGCACGAGCGTAGCATAGAACAAAAAGACAAAAGAAAGGTGTCTACATTAGCAATTAAAATTAAAACTCTAATATTGGCACATTCCCCCGTAATGATGCCAAAAACTTGACAATATTATATAGACTTGTATAGTAATAATAATATCAATCTCACATGCAAAGTGTCAAGTACTAGAATTATAACTTTCAATGTGTTATCTAAATGATTAATGTTAGGTGATGTCACTACTAATATGTGCTAATTAATAAGAACACTATGCTAAAGAAGGCAAAATGGAGATGATACGAAAATCTATATGAGATGAATGTTCTAGGGTTATAGGTGCCTAGGATGATAACTCAACATGTATTAGACTCTTGTTCGATTTCAAAGTTCATGAGTTCCTCTTTCAATGCAACACAATTCTAATTAAGCTTAACAAAAGATGTTTTCCTACATTCACATCAATGACTTAATTGCATTTACCATCAATGACTTAATTGCATTTAGTGCATAAGTTCAAAGAATAACATAATATAAGTTTATTTCTAGAGATTACAAGTATACCTTGCTTAGTGAGGCTACTAGTTGCTCGATACGATTTTCATCACTCCATAACCTAGATTAACCCAAATAAGTTTGTCGTTTAATTTACTAAGCAAAAGACTCGTAATACATGAATTATTATTTACCAAAGTCATTTAACCCTAAATTTCATCTAACCCTAAAGCAAAGATGCTTAGTTACTCATAATAAAGATAGGTGAAAAATAAAATAGAAGAGGAAATTACATTAAAACTACAAAGTAAAAGAGTTTCAAACATTCAATCTCCAAACTCTAATTTGAATACACCTACCTTTTAACCTCTTACGAGTGTTCAATCCTTAAACCATAACTTCTATACTCTAACCTCCAAAACCAGCCTCCTTTATAAAACCCTAAATAACTCCTTTTATATCATTGCCACTACCACCAACTGCTATGGTTCATCCCAAGAGAATTAGGGATGAAATCAATACGCTTTGATCTATCGTAAGTCCTCTACGAGTCGACATCGCGCTACGAGCTCATGTTAGTGCCACTATGGCCCTATTAAATGCACCATGGGTCCATCAGATAAATGTTATGGACGAATATAAATCTAGTGCAGCCCAACTATGTTGCGACTCACTCAACATCGCTATGGATCACTACTACGATCTCCACTTATGCACTACCTCTCATCATCATGGTCGTCTTGAGATGGTTCATTCCATAGTGTGTGATTGTGGTTGAGCCATACACTTTTGTCGGCTACGATTCAACCATAGTCTGTCCTGTGATGATTATTCCAATTGTACAAATATTGAAAATACACAACAAATGATGTAGACCCGAATATTTTCTAAAAATAAATTAAATGAGTTACAAAATGCACCATAGTGCAATGGATCAATGAGTTATATAATCAAAATACATGAATTTATACTACTTATCACCCTTTATTAATGTGTATTGACTAAATTATTCAATGTTTCATCTTTTTGAAATACATCAAATATAGCAATCACTCTTGCATCTTCTAACCTAATTACGTCTTAGCACACTTATCGATTTATAGGTGGATGTCAATCATCAAACAAGGTGTCTACCATAAGAGCATGAAACATAATGTACATCTAATCGATAACAATTAAGAATAACATTCATCAACCAAATAAAATAATTAAAATATAACATGGGCGGTTACTAGTGGGATTTAAAATGTGCTATGGTATATGAGTGCGCTACAACCACAAATGAGGGCACTACGATTGAGATATGACCCACTACGAGTTGTTAAAGGTGTACTCGATTAAGACATGGCCTGTTACGGACTGTTAAAGGTGAATTTATGACTTGACTTGACTTCACTATGAGCAGTGTGTTCATAACGTTGATGTATCATACTTTCAAGAAAACATAACATTTTCATAACTTACTCAATTGGTTCATCATAAAGTTCATAAATGGTCATAACATGGTAAATTGATTCATCATAAGGTCCATAGCATGATCAATAAACAAAAAAATGAGTAATAAATGTATGAACATTCATACCTCATGCAATTCTATATGTCATCATCATCCTTTTATTTTATAAAAATAATTTGATCTGATAGTCATAAATTCATATCATAAAGGTCTCATTCGAACCCTTTACAATCAACTATTTACACTCCACTTTAAATTTTTAATAACAACAATAATATCCAATACAACACATTTTGGCTATTTCATATAAAGCATACATGTTCAACCTTGGACAAATTGAACACACTGTCAATATGAATTTCATAACTTAATCTAGAACCATCTATTTGAGGATATTTCAAGTTTCCTTCAAAATAGACAACAAGGGATTTACATTTATATATTTTATCTCTTTACCATTTATCATCAAATAATTCTTCAATACAGTCCATCACTTTCACATTAAGAAATTTTATAGATGAGCCTTAAATCATTCTCATAGATTTATCCTTTTCAGGGTCATTTCAGATTTTAATACAATGTCATACATGTATATAAGTATTCCAAATTTTCATTCCTGAATTTGATATTTATAATTTATGACAAATTTCACAAGTCAGACATGCTACTATTCAAGATAGATTGATAATATGTTAATATTTCAATCATATCTCTTTAGATACACCCTGAATTGTATTAATTGTTAATTTCATAGAAGTTAGGCTTCAATATCTATCCATTCGCGTATGATACATAATTGTTAGAGAAGTAAAATATATTTGAAACCTTATTTGAACACAAATTATAGAATCTAGACAAAAATTAGCACATCTATTTGAAATTTCGAACTTTCATAAACATAACTATAATTCCATATAAGACCCTTATGATTCAATGGCTTATATATTTTAAGGTTGAATCTCAAAACTAATCATCTCTTAGTCTCAATCATACAAAATTATTATTTTATTCATTAAAACTCTAATATAACCAACATTA
This sequence comes from Pontederia paniculata, assembly GCA_001647135.1. Lineage (NCBI taxonomy): Eukaryota > Viridiplantae > Streptophyta > Magnoliopsida > Commelinales > Pontederiaceae > Pontederia > Pontederia paniculata. The sequence goes on along the minus strand of LTAE01001909.1, from coordinate 36,017 downwards.
GGACATAGTCCATAAACTCTAGACTCTACTTTCATATAAATAATAATATATCACTTTCATATTCATATACATAAGAGAATAAGAAAATTAAGCTATCTTTCCAATCAATATAATGAGATAAGTTCACTTATCACATATCTTACAATTTAAAATTAAATTCCTTTTCTTTTTCTCCTTTCTAGCCTTTGATTCCTCATTTCCTTCCATATGTTAGTTTTGTCTTTTTTTCCTTTGCTTCTTCTCCAAACTTCTAACCCTTTTGGTTCCCCTCCATCTCTTCATTATCTTTGTTCCTCCTCTTCCCTCATAACTTTTGGATGAACTTCACTAATAAGATGATAAACTTTAATCCTAATGGGGGCTTCGTTGGCGGAGAGGAGATAAGGAAGAGAGAGAATGTGATTGGGAGAAATGTTGATTGCTCAAAGGTTTTAAGAATTTTATAATTAGAATCTATGTGAGTCTTTGGACTTAATTGACTTTTTTTATTGGACTTATGAAATTTTTGGACTAAATAATTCACAATGAACTCATATGATCCTTTTTATTTTTTTTAGCTTTACAAATATCATCAAATTTCTTATTAACTCAGTTTAAAATAATAATAATAATAATAATAATAATAATAATAATAATAATAATAATAATAATAATAATAATAATAATAATAATAATAATAATAATAATAATAATAATAATAATAATAATAATAATAATAATAATAATAATAATAATAATAATATGCTTAGGTTATTAAAACGGACTACTCAACTGGGCCTGTTGTCCTGTTACTAATAAAGGTTGCAAGGTCTCCAAATTGATAATATTCAGTCAGTCTGAGCATGTTTGCCAACCATAACCCCGTTTCTTTTTACTTTTTTTTTCTCATTTTAAGGGAACCATATGCAATTATGATATTATGTTGAGATGGAAATATATATTATATATTGTAAATTAAATAATGAAATAATACAAAAATAGGGTTGGGATTGAGTAGCCTTGAAAAATAAGTATATGTTATCAAGTGAAATCGAATTTCTCATATATATCTGCTTGTTTCATATAAAATATTTATTTTTTGCTTGGTTATTTTACAAAAATAAGATTACAATTATTTTTTTATGCAAGGTTTGTGAGGGATGAAGAAAAGAATAGGGTGTGTTTGACTTGAGGGGAAAAGAGGGTAATGAAGGGAAAGGTAAAAATTACTTTTGTTTGGATAGAAAATTTTTTGAAGGAGAAATTAAAAATTAACCTCTTTTTCCCTCCTAAATAATTAAAAGTTATTACCCCAAGTTGAGAATAAATAGAGGGTAAAGAATTTTACCCTCCATTCTCTTTTCTCTGGTTATCTTCCTCTTCCTTCCCTTGCCTTTCTCTCCTTTATCCAAACATATCTTTAAGGAAAATCATTTTTCATTAAATCATCAAAAAAATAACTAATCATTAAGATTCAACCGAATGGAATTTCTGTTGATTGAAAAAAAAACAAGAAACAGATACATTTTTTCTTCAAAAACAATGATACAGTGCAGTTACTTGACAATCTATTGTAGTAGTTGAGTCACACAGCATCAAATTATATATCATGTACATGAATCAAAGTTCATGATGTACACAAAAAGAAGGCCTGTTGTCAAACATTATTTGGCTTTCTTACTATAACAATGACCATGCAAATTAAGTTGATTGATGGATATCTTTTGTGTACTAGACCTTGGCTTTCATTGTACATGCAGAAAAAAGTTGATGAACTTACCTAACCCACTTCCTTCAACTCTTACATGTCCTAAAACCACTTACTAGCTTGACCAGTCCTGGACAAAAGCCTCAGTGGTCAGTGCTGCGCATGCCAGTGAGCCTCCTTAGTATATTGTTTTTGATCCCTGTACAGTGACAGCAAGGGTCAAGCCCCAAATACGGTAAGATACTATAATCAATGTCTTTAAGGTATAAATGTGACAGATGCATCCAATTAAAAGTCTATTAATCTCTAGTTTATACACTGATCAGCCTTGTAGTGCCTTCCAACCAGATGTAAACTTTGGTCCTAGGACAAAGATATAGTTGATTGGCTTTTTGATCAGCGAGGAGGAGAGCTGCCAACCATGGTCTAACAGAAGGCATCAGTCAGGCCTGAAGCAAGATATACTTTTGATTTCAGGATCATGAGTTAAAGGATGTGACATTTGTGCCATTCAATTAGATGCATGTAACTGTTGTTCATGGACCTCTCTCCATGTGAGGGTGATTAATTGGTCCACTGGCGACATTCCATTCCATCCATATCAGCTTTAATTTGTGATATCTTTAGGTACAAGTCACAGAAATAGAGGTGGAAATATGGGTTCATAAGCTTGAGCTTAATAAGCATGATCAAAATGTCTGCATGAACAAAACACACTTGGACAGATCGGCAGCTGAATGGTAGGCAAGTGCATTACTTCAATCACCGTGATGACACCTAAACTTGGTTAACGTTGCAATATTATTATCTTTAGTCCTGATGCATTGTTTGGCAAGGATGAGACACGTGTCATAGTTAATGGCACAGCATTTGCTTCTAGCAAGGATGAGACACCTAAAATTGTATGCATTGTTGCATCAAATTTGACAGCCTTTTCTCAGGTTAATCCTGTTTTTTGACTGCCTAAATGTGTGCATATAAATAGAGCCAGGTGAAGGTGGCGAGTTGTATGACTGCAAGCCTGCACCTATTACCCTTCTGTCGTGAATATTTTACTTCTAGCTGTCATCTGAAGTGAAGGAGCAGTGTCTGCTGAGAAAAAAAAAAAGATGTGGGTTATTACCATTCAGAATCCATTGACAACAGGAGCTGGACTTTTAGGTGAACCATTACACCGTCTAACTTAGCCACCAGTAGGATATTTCTTTGTAGAATATTTCTTATTTTCATAATTGCAGTTATATTGAATTGGTAGTGCATTAAGAATATTAGGTTGACAGCATTTTTTCAATGCAAGATGAATATTATATAAATGTCTGAACATGATTAGAAATTCCTTTCCTTTTTTTTTATGCTATCATATCCTCCGTTAACCAGTTGCAGGCATAACTGAATCCTGTAAAAGGCCCACATAATCTATGGTTAAAGAAAACTCTTGATTATTAGAAGTTCATTATAGGAGAAGCCATTTTCTTATTTGAGGCACTTGATTTGATTCTCTTCACTTCAGTTGAAAGCTTGTTAGCTTGATATGGAATTATTAATGCTTCGTGTATATTTTTAATCATCTTCATGATATGGTATTCAAGTTGATTTCAGTTCCACAATTGAACAGTGAAAATCAGACTTTTAAATTAAAACTCATTTCGAATACTTTCCATTATGTGTGCTTCTTAATTATACGAATATGTTTGCCTCCTCAATCTTCAATTCCATAAATAACCTGGGTATCAAATATCTCACACTTTCATTGCAACACCAAATGGAATGCAAAATTTCAAGCTAAACAAGCTTCCCTTTTGCAGGTAATATTCTGTCATTCCTGGTGACTTTAGCTCCAGTGTAAGTAATTCTTAAACATCCATTTTCACCTAGATGTAGTTTAGCAAAACTTCCAACCAAACTAAGGTCAATATGGTGCCAATATGCATTTTATCTTTGTTAGCATCATGCTTCCTCTAGTTTCTATTTTCCTTCAGTGTACACCAAAGAAGCTACTCCTTGTATTCTTCTCTTTTGGTTCATTTTGAAGGCCAACATTTTACAGGATTTACAAGAAGAAATCAACGGAGTCATTCGACTCACTGCCATATGTTGTGGCCTTATTTAGCGCGATGATGTGGTTGTATTACGCACTCATTTCAGTGGATCTTCTGCTCATGACCATCAATGCAGCAGCATGCTTTATTGAATCAACCTACCTAGTAATGTACCTGCTTTATGCCCCGACTAAAGCCAAGGTACCTCAGCTCCTTAAAAAACTGTTCTTTTACAGATTTATATATAGAGAGGGAAATGATGAAGAATATTTTCTTTGGTAAATGGCTGATCAATGATGGCTTTGCTGTAAGACCAGATTAATAACTACTAAGGCTGTGATCTAGGTAACCAAATCCAGAATATGAGAAGAAATAAACAAAGTAGAAACTTGGATTTCATACCTGATCAGTAAGTTAGTTAGGGACTCGATCATTAATGACACCTTCAACTGAGGCCTGTCATGTATCCTGCTGAAAGATTAAACGTCACATGTGCATGGAAGTACATGACATGTTGTTAAATTCAACCTCTGTCATTCATGCATCTAGCTTTCTTTTTTCCCTTTCTCAGTATCATTATTGGTGTTTTAATAGACAATGATCTGTTCAACCAGATTTCTACACTGAAATCAATCTTCTTGCTCAACGTGGGGATTTTCGGATCCCTCGTCGCGTTCATTGGCCTATTTGTAAATGGAAGAAAGCGAATCGACATTGCCGGATGGATCTGTGCTTCATTTGCAGTCTCAGTGTTTGCAGCCCCACTTAACATCATTGTAAGCACACCTTCTCTGACTCTTCTTTTGTTTATTTTCATCATACGAGATGAAAACCGAAGACATTGACTTAGTTGCACGTCGTGTTTCAACTACAATTGAGCCTGCCAATTCTCTTTCTAGCAACACAAAAATATCTACCGATCCCTTCTGTGAAAATTTGAAATTCAGTAAAATCAAGCAATAATCAAGTGATGTAATTAATAGGAGTCACTTATGACATTTTTTTCGGTCAGAATATCTGAACTAACGGACTAGCGCATAGAACATGGTCTAAATAAATGTCTTAACATGCTGCAGAGGCTAGTGATCAAGACCAAAAGTGTGAAGTACATGCCATTCTTGCTGTCGTTCTTCCTCACACTATCTGCAGTTGCATGGTTCGCCTATGGGATGCTTCTGGGGGACTTGCATATAGCCGTAAGCTTGTCTCCAAATAATGCTTAATTATTTGCTGCTTAAATCAGTCTCATACTCTTAATTCTTACTTTTGTGTCTCTTCTGAATGGAACAGCTACCAAATGTGCTGGGGTTTATCTTTGGAATAACTCAAATAATTGTATACCTTATCTATATGAACGAGAAGGTGGATGAAATTAAACCACAGGATACGGACCTGCACGTATCAGAAGCAACCATAACCCCATCCACTTCAAATTCAGCGAGGCCACCGGAGATATGCGAATGTCCATTACCAGTTGAACCATAAGATCAAGAACGAATGAACTGGCCGTCTGAGAACCTGCTCTCGACACAAACTCGGACCATAATGGAGGCGTCGGAAAGCAGTTTCACTGGCAGATTCACCCTTTGCATTTTAGCTACATGTTAGCAGTTCAATTCTGTTGTTGTAGTTTAAATAAATAAGTCCTTCAAGTTACATTATTCAGAAAAGTTGCAGTCGTCCCTGGTTGACTGTAATCCTGCAGAGTGCATATCTATGTAATCGTAGAAGGCAATATCTTTTTCAGATTAATAACATGAGACAATAATTATGATGATCTAATTAAGGTTTTTTGACCCCATGAGTAAGAAATCAAGTACAAGAAAATGAGAACTAAGTTCAGTGATATCAACTTTTCTATAACTCATTTCAGGTTTGTTCTATTTGGAAAGCTTTTCTAACTCTTTCCAGAATAGTCGAATAAGGATGGTAGAATTTGGAGACTGCCGCTCAGAACAAGTACATTGTTTACTGTTTCCGGAGCTTAATTAATCTCCTAATTCAAATGGAGATTGGATAGTGCTCATTTGCAAATCTTGATGTGATGGTGTGAAGTAAGTGATTTCAATGTTCAATGTATCTTGGTGTAGTGTGATGACGACATTCACGATAATGTTTATTATTTAGTTTATTAAATTTTAAAATTTGTATTATAGAATGTTGAAGTATGATTTTCTTATAAATAAATTGTCGTGATAAATCATAAAATTAAACATGGCAATAGATTGTCGAGATTCATAAGAATTATATCAACAATAGTTTTCTTCGATGGATAAATTTGTAAAGCATGAATTGATAATAAAACTCAATTTAAGATACTTACTCAAGTCATAATAGAGAGAATATTATGATACTACATTGATACTATTGATATTGATAATCCACTTAGGAATATATTTGGATGAATTTTCAAATTCGAAAGGTTGGATAATTAATTGGTTCAAACAAAAATAATGCAACTAAATGAAATTAATAATTAATCAGGATAACTGGAACTATCAACACAATAATTCACTATATATTTATGACCGCATAATTGAAGTAATACTAACAAAACATAAATAATTAGCAAATAAATATATATGGCTTTGATTCCGAATGTTTGTAACAATAAATAAATAAATTAGTGGCTCCATTTAAATTGTTAATAATAATAATAATAATAATAATAATAATAATAATAATAATAATAATAATAATAATAATAATAATAATAATAATAACAATAATAATAATAATAATAATATAATTTCTTGGATCCATCTTCGATTAATTCTAATAAGTAAAAAAAATGAATAATGAATTCTCAGTTCTATTTATAATTAATTCTGATAAAGAAATAAAATAAATAATAACTTTCTTGGCTCTATTTTTAACTAATTCTAATGAATAAATAAAATAATAATAATTTTTTGGCTTCGTTACTACTTTCCCGGCTCCGTTTCTAGTTAATTATAATAAGGAATGATGCGTAAAATCCACAAGTGCAAAAGAAAGCCAACAAATATACTGATCGCGCACAAGTAATATAAAAGATGAGAAGGGATATCATTCCCACGAGGATTGTTGTGAATTATCTTAATCAATACTAAGGTGATTTGGGAGAATCAGTTTAATAAATATTGTTTAAATGTTTAGAACAGAAAATAAAGAGAACAATTTGAAAAATAATAGATATAACAATTGACTAGGTGAATTCAAGATATGGAGAGTGCAGGGGTTTGTTCACCACTAAGTTTATTGGATTTAGTTAAACACGAATTATTCCTAATGATGGATTAGGTATGCTAAAGGTGTGATCCCCTCAATAGGTGCAATCACCTATCCTAATCTCAGAATTACAAGGATGTTCAAACGAATTCATATCATATAAATTCTCAAATAAGATGCAATATTGTGTTGCAAACCTAAACTATTGATTGCTTAAACAAGACCCACCAATAGGCCACACAACCTGAATCTTAAACAAGTATTCAAACTGTGAGGCGGTCTCAAAAAAATGGGACAAGAACCAAAGATGCTAGGCCTCACTCCTCATGACAAAGTGGTCACTAAATCAACCTGGGATTCCCAATAAAAAATGTATGATGATAGGAATAAAAAAATATGAGAGGTATCCTTAATGCAATTGTGAGACCTATATTTCTGAACTAATCCTTCCTACAAATCAGATCTTAAAATTGTACACTAAACAGTTAATAAAAGATATTCAAGATCATCTCAGAGGAAAAACAACATTAAAAACACATCACACATTCAAAAAGTAATAATTTATAAGATCATCCAATCAACATTAGGGTTCACAAACTCTCTATAACGAACTACTCACTAATAAAATCGTTCATAACTCAATAACATATGAAGTTCATCGCAGAAAATAAGAAATTACAGAAACTACGAAGGACGAAGTCAAACAACCTTCCAGCGAATGCACCGTTCTTCCCTCAAATCCAACAATCTCTATCCTTTGTCTTCTCTTCTCCAAGGGTTCAATTAACTCCTAGTCAGTCGTCCCCTCAATATTCTGAAACTATCATTTTATACTCTGCTCCAAAACTAGGGTTTCATCAAAACCTTCGGATCCAATCAATGTTTTCTCCACCAATGGTCATGATAGAATCCTATATAATTCTTTTATAACTCTTAAAAATGTCTCTTAATTAGTCCTCCAAGGGTTTAGATCAATTGCACTTCTTCTTGGCCGTCAAATCTCGTGATAAACTCCGAAACCAACATCCCGTAGCATCGTAACGGCCCGTGAAATTCCATAACGGCCCGTAAATTAACAATTTCAAAGTCATATTCATACCTCACGGCCCGTAACAGATCTTCACGGCCCGTAAGTCGTGATAAGATGGGGCGGCTTCTCGGTGTCATCGTCGACTTACGGCCTATAACCAGTTGTCATGCCCCGTAACACTTGAATCTCCGCTCTATTGTCCACTGGAACGGTCGTGACCATGCATGACGACTCGTAATGTTGAAACTGCTAATGTCCTGGACATCGTCATGACCCGTAACACATTATAACGGCCCGTGATGATCAGAATGATCTATGTTGGAGCTCTTATGAAGGTCGTGATATTAGGTTGCGGCTCGTGACATCGAACTTGACTGCACCTCTGATCTCATCACGGTCGTGACAAATATCACGACCCGTAAATCGTGCGCAGATCTGCTTCCTGGGGCGATTTCATCCACTTACGGCCCGTGATGAATCATCACGGCCCGTAACAATTCCGCTGTAGCTCAGCATCGCTTCGGCAAGCGTCGTAATACGCACTTACGCCTCGTGATATCACATATAACGGCTCGTAATTGCGTGTAACGGCCCGTAACAGGTTGAATTGGCGGTTGGGAGCTTCGACAAGGGGCGTAATGTGATGTTGCCGTCATCACCTTCTTCATTACGGCCCGTTATGCTTCATAACGGCCCGTTATGACTTGGTTGAAATTGCACTGGCCTCTGGATAGGTCGTGATGCTATGTAATGGCTCGTGACGACTTGCTCGTTTTATACCATTATCACGGCCCGTAATGGCTTGTAACGGCCCGTGATAAACCTGTAATCTGGTTCCCATCGATTCTAGCCCTTAAAAGCTTCTCCTGAGCTGATTTTCTGCAAAATTACATCAACAAGAGTAGAACCATGACTCGAAACAATATGAACAAAAATAGAACTAAATGGATGCATGCATGCAACGTGAAAATGACTCAAAATCATGCACCATGCGCATCCTAAAACATGTTAAAATAAGCATACATCAAGGAAATAAAAAGATTCTTAATTTCTTGGCTAAGAAATTAGCTTTAAAAAAGGTCTTGCTGGCCAAATGGCCATTGTAGCCATGCAATACGGTGGCCAACTTGGGAAACGTAGCCGTGCAAACGATATCATAGCACACCCTTGCGCTATGGTTCTACTGTAGTGTGTCTAATGAGGTCATAGCGATCTTGTTGAAATTATAGCAGGCTTCTAAGTTCTACTACCGTCCATTGTATAACACTATTTAATTGTAGCGATCAATATACAACCGTAATCACATATTCTTCTAGCGATTTTTCAACCATCAGTATTTATCAATAGTTGAAATTAAAATAAGAATTAAACTAGAATTCAATATATTTGCATCATCAAATTATCTTTCAAAAACAAATTATTTTCCAAACATCATGTGTGACATATGAATGAAGAATTATTGATTTTTTTATGAAGGATCTAGATTTATTTTATTTAAATTATACATGAAAAATGTGATCAAAAGAAAGAGTCATTATCATGCTAGATTAATAGTTGAATTGTAAAATGTATAAGATTGTTACGGATCCAATTATGATATGATAATTGAGGAACAAATATATGCATGGATGTTTCTTGAAGTGAAATTAATAGATTTTAAAGTTGTGAACATGAACACCCTTTAGTTGGCATTATACCAAAATGATGTTAGTTTTATCGCAAGACTCATTGATGAATGATTTTAAGAGGACAAAATATGAGACTCTTATAAGTGAGCTAAAGTTCTTGATGATATTATTTTGAGGATCTTAAGTGAAGTACATTTTTTAATTATTCTTATTGGATAATCTTAAAAACTTATGAAGTCATTATATATGATGAAAACTCTTTTGATTCTAAAGTATAAGTCTAATAAAGGCTAAAGTTTTAGGATGTTATAAGTGATTTGAGAATCAATTTATACAATAGTTGCGAATGTCATGTGTAGGTGTGCATGCTTAGTGCCCATGGTCTAGAAAAAATGTGCCATATACCATATAAGGATTTCTATATATTATGGATATGCACAAATAAATGTCATGTATTAATACTTTTTGGAGCCAATATAAGTAATTCTCAAAAAATAAGTTAGAATCATGTTCATAATGCGAACACAAATATTTCCACGAGTGAAAGGTTCATAAGTGATTCATAAAAGGATGATTATGGATTTGGATCCATGTGTGAAGATTGATTCTCGGAAGGATCATGAAAGGGTTAAAGGAAATCATTTATGCTTGTAGATGACAATTATCCACGGTATTCATATAAGTTGAATAGAGTTATAAACTTATTGGTTGATGTTATGTATATGAGGAGGAATGTAAAAATATTGATTTCCAAGTAAAATATGTATATCAATATTTTTAAGGATGTTATTAACCACCTAAATACCATAGGGCATTATGTATATACATATCCAATAAGTGGGTAAGGGAAGATGTGTCCAGGATGTAATGGGAAGTCAAATATGGACAATGTATTCGAGGATAACTAAGTTCAATCAAATGCTATGGTTAGAATCATTACGTGACCATCTAAGAAATTATTATGTATTGTCTATTCGAAGACACCCAATAAAATTATAATTGATCGTAAAAAAAAGGAGGAATGATGGAAGGTTTAGTTTTAGAGAATCAAGATTTATATACAAGTAATTAGAATGAATTGTTATCATTTTGTCCCAATGAACGGAACAATCTGATTGAGTTTATTTGAGAATAGTACATATGAAGAAAACATTGAGGAGGAAACGATTATATATGTGATCATTTTGAAAAGAGTATTAAGGTTGCACAATCAAATTATTGAATGAGAATTGGATTATAATTTTCGATCATCAATGTGATGGATATGAGTTTCAAGGAGTTTTGGTGAATATATCCTTTTGAGGTTATTATCATGACCATAATTGAAAGACAACAATAATAATTGAGCTATAATCAAGAAAAAATGTACGAGTTAAAAGAGGGCCAGACAAAGGTTTATCAATATTACTTGGATGAAGATTAATAAATGATGTTATCATATGATGACGAGGGTCTAATGATGAGCATATATGATGAATACTATAACAGAAGTTACATAATATGAAAGTTCTAGCATGATTAAGATTATTGGATCGTCTTAATATTGATTAATCAAATATGAAGATAGAAGACAAATATTGAACTATTAGATAAACCTATATGTCATGCCTAAATTCGAGGACAAGTTTATTCTTAAGGAGGTTATGATGTAATGCCTAGTTCATTTAAAAAAAATGATGAAACAAACAGTGTTCCATCCAAACACAACTCATTTCCATCACAAACAATGGACGACTTGATTGACTCAATTTAAAATATAATTTGAAATTTAAAGCTAGACTTTGTTTCAAACTCTGCCCAAATCCTAGGCCACCCAATATATATACCCTTAGGCATGAGAGAAGTCCTCCAAAACCCTTTTTTCCCTCAAGCCGTTAGAGCCTCTCTCTCCCCTCCCTCTCTCTATTATCAAATTTCTCTCCCCTTCTTCCCTCAAGATACATGAAGTTCCATGATGTTCCATTAAGAGATGAATAACTCTTCACAAGATATATGATGAAAGATGAAAGAAGTTAAATAATATCTGACGACAAGAAAATATATACCGAAAAGGCAAGCCCAAACTCTGAAAGCAAGCCTGAAACTCCATTTTGAAACAATATTTGCTTGATTTATATTCATTTCCATATTTAAAAGATCTAGCATATCAATATTTGAATTCTGAGATTTTGGCCTAATTTGAGAGGAATCATAACTTTCATATTTTGTGTCCCTTGGATATTCAAAATTTGAAGTCTTTCTTATTCTGTTACAGCTTGATCCGGGACTAACAACAAACCTAAAGATTTAGGCAGATTTTTTGGAGCAAGGGCTTACCTGACACAATAGTCCAGATTTCTTTCCTGATTTTGCGGAAATAATTGTCAGCCTGAAGCACGCTTGGGGTGGGGGATGGAAGGCTGAGGACTTTAAAAGGAGGATGACACCGGAGTTACTTTTATTTTGCGCTTAATTCTATTTTCCGGCAAGAACAATGTTGGTCACATTATGTTTTGAACTTATGTATTTTGACCTGAGGATGTCCGGCTAAACTACTATTGACGGGATCCTGGGGAATCCTTTGTTTTTAATCTATTCCGCTTAACTCTTTTGATTTTCATGATAATCGCCTACTTGATCTCGCGTTCTAATTTATGAATGATGGTTTATGTGTTTTCTTGATTTCTTGCTTGTTCGTCTGATCTCTCCCAAGTGCACATTGTGTGTAAGGGCCTTAGAGTGTTTCCACCTTCAAACAGTGAGTGGAGAGGCTAGTGATTAAGTTTGTGAGAATCTTAGTTCAAGGCTTGCCTTCTATATACTGGTTAGGTGACAATCGACCCCTTCCCACGAAGTCTAACTCGGAGTGAGTAGCTACATAGTCTTGAATTGATTTATGGACTTGGAAAGATAAGGGAACCAAGTTACGATCTTGACCCTAAGAGGGGCTTTCTATTGACTTGAGGAACTAATCTCTTAATCGGGATCCCAAGCATTCGCCACGAGAGTGGGGGCTTGCTGATTTAGTATCCGCCACGAGAGTGGGGTTACTCCAACTTAAGAGAATACTCTAACTGAGCCCTTAGATCCCCCTAGGAAAAGAGATTAGTGCACGTTGAGAGGCGGTACCCCTCTAGAACTTGGGTGTCAAAGCTTAAGTCTTTTATCGGGAATCAAGATGGTTAACTCTCCTCTTAGATAGAGAGGGACACTATGGTCAGATTGTGCTAGGTCAAGCGCTGAGCATTCACCACGAGAGTGGGAAGGTGAAGGGTAGAGCAGTCACCAAGAGAGTGGGATTGCCTTGACCCATGGTTACAAGGGCCTTGGCTACTTTTTAGATATTCATGTCAAAAAGTGAATAGATTGGATTTAGAGGTCAACCCGAGGTTCCGGTGTCATCCTATAATTAGATTTATCTTTTCTAATTTCCACTTTTCTTTTAATTCTGAAAAACTCATTTTTACTTTCAATTCATTATTCCTCACACCTTATTGATCGGGCTTGAATCTCTGATAGCAAGCCCCAATCCGGGCCTAATTGAGGAAAATAGAGTAAGGTTCCAAATCAAAGTTTTCCATGTGGATCGATACTTAAGTACTCGATGATTGTCGTATACTTGCGGTAAGAGGAGTGTGCTAGGTTTTATAAATTTTTAAGATTTGAAGTGAAGTTAGATTTATTGAACTTGACCTTATTTTTGCACACTTTCCGTGTTTCAAGCTCGAGGTCATTTTCTACCTTAACACACACTTCATATCAAATTTTTGGCACCGTTGCCGAGGAATAATTTTGATTTTTCGCACCTTTAACCCTGCTATTTTGATTTCAATCCCTATTTTCTTTTCTTTCTTTTTGTTTATATTTTTCACACTTTCTGATTTCATCTTTTTTTCTCTTTCTTTTCTTTTGTTTTATTTTTCATTTCATCTTTCCTGATATGTTGCCTAACCATAACGCTTGCTTGAGAGGTGCATGCGTAGTTCTAACTCCGAAGAGGAAGAGACCCTTGATTTTCACCCTAAGATCAAAAGAAACTTCAGGAGACGAATGCGAGAGCAAGGAATCCGTAGACTCCAAGCCCGAACTTTGGCAAACACCATTGAGATGACCCAACCCAATCCAAATGGGCCAAGGTAATCCAGTTGGAGGTCAAGGCAATCATGTTATACCACCTGTTAGGGTCAATCCTGACACTACTCGAGCCCTGAAAGAATTCTGCATGCCTACAGCAGGTCTGAGCTCCAAAATCACAAGGTCGAAAATTGGCGCCAACAAGTTCCAACTGAACCCAACAATACTCGAATACTTGGTCAGAACCAATTCGGCGGGCTTGCCAATGAAGATCCAAACCAACACTTGATTAACTTCATAGTGATCTATGACACTTTCAAGTGTGATGGACTTACCGATGATGCGGTTAGACTTTGAATATTCCCATTTCTCTTTGGGATAGGGCCAAGGACTAGCTGTGCTCACTAGAGCCAAATACAGTCACGGCATGGGATGAACTTATCTTAGCCTTCATGACGAGATTCTACCCACCAAGCACATTTGTAATTATGAGGATCCATATTACCTCATTCGTCCAATATGAAAATGAGACGCTCTACGAAACCTAGGAAAGATTTAAGAAATTACTGAAGCAGTGCCCTCACCATGGGTTCCACAAGTGGATGATCGTTCAAATCTTCTACGGCGGGCTTACTCCTATAAGCAAATATATTCTTAACTCTACAGCTGGGGATAGATTCCTGTCTAGAAATATAGATGAGGCAAACCAACTAATTGAGAGAGTCATCAAGACCCACCGAGAATGGCTAGAAGATTAGGTGAATATAAAAAGACCCGAAGAACGAACCACTGCTTCCAACCCAGCAAAACTTGATAAGCTCTCAACTCAAATAGAAGACCTCGTCAACCTATTTCAAAAAACACTGGAGATAAAAGAACGACCACACATCTTCAAGCCAAAAAATATTCGCAGAAGAAGAAACCCCTAACCAAACCACACCACCTTTTGTTTCGTGGGAACAATGTTGGATGATCGGACATGTAGCTACACAATGTCAAGTTGTAGCCTACAATGTCCAAGAACCCCAAGACGACTAAGTAAACCGAAATCAAGCTGCAGGGCAATATCAAGGTCCACCTTAGATCAAGTTGCACCCCAACCTGTTATGCAGAAATTAGAACTACCAACAGAGGCCTCAAGTTCAAAACTTCAAATAAAATTTGTACCCACAGCAAAACAATCAGCAACAATAGGCCTTACCTACACTGCAACAATACCTAGCACTACCCCCACCTCAAGAAAAGTCAAGCCTTCAAACTATGATGGAAAGATTCCTGAAGCAACAAAGCCAGACAATGAAGCAGCAGAACGAGATCTTGAAGCATATGTGCACTAAGATTGATGGACTTGTACCTCACAACAAGATCCTGGAGAACCAAATAGCACAGCAAGCAAGCTCTGCAAGAAGGCCTCCGGGAATGTTCCTAGCGCAAGCTGAGATCAACCCTTGAAAACAATGTCAAGTTGTATCCTTTGGGTGTGGGAAGCAGCTAGAAGAACGCGTAATGAAGCAAAGCCCTGGCTGAAATTACTAAAGTAGGCCCAGAGATGTTGAATCGAGTGTTGGGCCAGAAGCGAACCTCAAGAGAGCCCCCAGACGAAGCAAACACTCAGGGATAATCCAGATCCTAGCTCCCAGCCGGTTGAACCTCCACGAGACAATTCCAAAGCAAGCCCTACCTTAGAAGCTCCGGCCGATCTAAGATTCATACCTTTCCCTCAGAGGTTGATGAAGACTCAAATCAGCCAAAAATTCGTTAGATTCATGAAGGTACTCAAGAAATATCACATCAATATTCCCTTTGGTGAGGCAATACAACATATGCCATCCTACTCCATTTTCTTGAAGGACATACTTTCGAGAAAGAGGAAGATAGATCTCCATGAGACGGTGGACTTAACTAAAGAAGCATGCGCAGTCATATATAAAAATCTTTCCCCGAAGCTCAAGGATCTAGGCAGTTTCTCGATTCCATGTGAAATCAGGAACCTCGGGGTCAGCAAGGCCCTATGCGATCTGGGAGCCAATGTCAGCCTGATACCCCCATCTCTCTGCAAGAAGCTCAACGTTGGAGATTTAAATCCCACTAGCATGACATTACAGCTTGCTGACAAGTTCATGAAATACCCCCAAGGCATCCTAAAGGACATACCTATCAAGGTCGGAAAGTTCTACATCCCTGCAGACTTTGTGGTCTTAGACATGGAGGAAGACCTGAACACACCTCTAATCCTCGGAAGGCCTTTCCTAGCCATAACTAGTTCCACCATCAACATAAAAAATGGAATGCTCTCTTTCTAGGTAGGAGAAGAAAAGATAGTAATCAGCTTGGCCCAAGCGATGAAGTACCTACCTACGACTTTGTTCATGAAGTTTTAAGCCCTAAGGTGATCCAAGAAGTTTCATCCGTGGTCGTCACTCAGGATCCACTTCAGAAAAACCTCACCCTAGATGAAGATCTGCTAGATGATCTTGACTCGACCCTGTTCAAGAAGCCCCCCGACTAAGGACAAGAAGATGAGGTCCCACCTGCGACAGCTTACTCAGTAGAAAGCTTGGACCCAGGAGAACTACTCAATTCTTCAAGTACTAAGAAGGCACCCAAGGAGGTAGTCAAGAAAGAGATCAAGGCTTACCTCACGAGGTCAACCGAAGATCCATCAGAAGAGCCTCAACTTCAATCCCCACCTGACTGGCCATAGAGAAAGAAAGTCTAGCCAAGGACTTTAAACACGGCGCTATCTAGGAGGCAACCTAGAGTTTTATTTGCTAAGTTTTGTTTCATTTTGCAGGAATATGACTACCAATTTGTTCAATTCAACCCGACCTCTCCAATTAGGAATTAATAGAGCACCTAGGGTTTCCCAACCCTCATACGACCTCATCTCGGAACCTTTTTCCGGGCCAACAACCCACAACCTGCTGTCCATCTAACCCATACGCAAAGTCGACAACACTTTGGAGGCTTGAACAACAGCTGGGAGCAGCATCACTAGCTCCCAGCACCCCACCCCCCTCCCCCAACATCTGAACCCCACCAGCCTCTCACATCTTGAATCAACATTGTGGACAGTGTTGGATTTAAGTTTGGAGGAGCCAAATGTATGATCTATACTCCCTTATTTTCGTACCATTTGTATATATTTACTGCATTATTACCATCTTCATGTACACTCCTTACCCTTGAAAATTTATCACAACATGCATCCAAATATCAACCCCAAGGCGCTAAACCTTATCTTGTACATATAGATGCTAGGAACATGAACTGTGATCATTTTCAAGCCTTGAATTATTTTTGCTTGCACTTAACTGTAAATTAGAGAGCAATATAAGCATGTTTAAAAAATCACAGTCTAGGATTTTTCGTTTTCTCAAGCACTTATAAATTCAAACCTTTAAAACTAATTTGGCTATGAACAAGGATCAAAACCTAGGCAACTTGTCCAAACAAAAAAATTCATTTGGTATTAGTTTTAAGAGTTTGACCTCTGTTCCCTTGGATCTGCAATCAACTTGAAAAAGAAAATCTTGAAAATGAAAAATGTCTACCCCTGTCTACTTGTGTTATTTGCTTGAGCTTGAAAGGTTGTACCTACTCTTCTTATCTCCACCTGAGATTCGAGCATGTGATGAACTTCACACCCTGGGCAACCCACTAGAGTATACTCGGAAGAAATGTGTGGGCTAGTGTTGTGGGGAACCCAAAACTTGATTACTCCTCTGTCCATGACATGAGTATTGAACCTTCACCTCCAACACCCAAGCCGAGTATTCCCGGAAGGAAAGCAAGACCCGTGTTGAGGGGATCAAAGCACATCCTTTCTTGCACAACTAGAGAAGCACATGTAGACTAAGCTGAAAAAAAAATCTTACATGGGATGGCAAATAGTTGAGAAAATAGTGCTTAACTCAAAACATCCAATTTTTGCAGAGGAAAAGCCTTAGATCTGAGATACAAACGGAATTTAGTAGTTGGACAGGTTGGGGTTGCCCGTTTTCACGCCTGAACCTAGTTTCAGTGAACCCTGTTCAAAGTCTTAATTGGCTAATCACATGAAAAAAGTGCTTGGGGCTTGAAAATTTCTAGGACTGAGTAAGTTGATGCAATGCTCATTTTGTGACCGGATTTGTTTCCAATTTTTGTGGTCTTAATTTCTCTAATTTATTTGCTTGAGGACAAGCAAAGGTTCAAGTTTGGGAATTTGATGACAACAAAATATATACCCAAAAGACAAGCCTAAACTTTCTAAAGCAAGCTTGGAACTCCATTTTTGGAAACAATATTTGCTTGATTTATATTTATTTCCACATTTAAAAGATCTAGCATATCAATATTTGAATTCACATATTTTGGCCTGATTTGAGAGGAACCATAACTAACTTTCATATTTTGAGTGCCTTAGACATTTGAAATTTGAAATCTTTCTTATTCTGTTACAGTTGGTTTGAGGACTAACAACAAACCCAGAGATTTAGGCGGATTTTGCGGAGCAATGGCTTACCTAACACAACATCCCAGATTTCTTTCCTGATTTTGCGGAGATAAAATTGTCAGCCTGGAGCGCGACTTGGGGGACGGAAGGTTGAAGACTTTAAAAGGAGGACGACGTCGGAGTTACTTTTCTTTTGCGCTTAACTCTATTTTCTTGCAAGAACAATGTTGGTCACATTATGTTATGAACTTATGTATTTTGTCCCAAGGATGTCCGACTAAAATGCTATTGCCGGGATCCCGGGGAATCTTTTTTTTTAATCTATTTCGCTTAACTCTTTTGATTTTCATGATAATCGCCTACTTGATCTCGTGCTCTAATTTATGAATGATGGTTTATGTGTTTTCGTGATTTCTTGCTAGTTCGTCTGATCTCTCCAAGTGCACATTGTCCGTAAGGGCCTTATTGTGTTGCCACCTTCACACAGTGAGCCGAGAGGCTAGTGATGAAGTTTGAGGGAATCTTAGTCCAAGGCTTGCCTTCTCGATAGGGGTTAGGTGAGAGTCGATCCCTTCCCACAAAGTTTAACTTGGAGCGAGTAGCTACAAAGTCTTGAATTGATTTATGGACTTGGAAAGAGAAGGGAACCAAGATATGACCTTGACCCCGAGAGGTGCTTGCTATTGACTTGGGAAACTAATCTCTTAATCAGGATCTCAAGCATTCACCACGAGAGTGGGAGCTTGCTGATTCGGTATTCGTCATGAGAGTGGGGTTACTTGAACTTTAGAGAATACTCTAACTGAGCCCTTAGATCCACCTGGGAAAAGAAGTTAGTGCACGCTGAGGGGTGGTACCCCTTTAGAATTTGAGTGTCAAGGCTATAGTCTTTTATCAGGAATCAAGAAGGTTAACTATCCTCTTAAAGAGAGAGGAACGCTACGGTCAGATTGCGCTTGCTCAAATACTTAACTTTTACCACGAGAGTGGGAAGGTGAAAGGTAGAGCGGTCACCATGAGAGTGGAATTATCTTGACCCGTTTTTGCAAGGGCCTTGGATACATTTTAGATATTCACGTCAACAAGCAGATAGATTGGATTTAGAGATGAACCCGAGGTTTCGGTGTCCTCCCATAATTAGATTTATCTCTTCTAATTTTTGTATTTTCTCTTTTAATTCTAAAAACTTATTTTTACTTTCAAGTCATTATTCCTCACTCCTTTTCGATCGGACTTGAATCTCTGATAGCAAGCCTCGATCTAGGCCTGATTGAGGAAAAGTGGGAGTAGAGGATCGAATTCAAAATTTTCCCTATGGATCGATACCTTAAGAACTCGATGATCGCCGTATATTTGCGCTAAGAAGAGTGTGTTAGGTTTTATAAATAATGATATGAAATGAAGTTAGATTTATTTAATTGACCCTATTTTCATGCCTTTTTCGTGTTTCAAGCCCAATGTCTTTTTCTACCTTAACGCACGCTTCACATCAATAACTTCTAACAATGAAAAAGAAAGAAAGAAAGAAAGCAAGAAAGATGAAAGAAAGAAAGAAAGAAAGAAAGAAAGAAAGAAAGAAAGAAAGAAAGAAAGAAAGAAAGAAAGAAAGAAAGAAAGAAAGAAAGAAAGAAAGAAAGAAAGAAAGAAAGAAAGAAAGAAAATAAAGATGCAAACAAAATATCATACAAAACAAATATTGTTCTAAGAAAAGAAAGATACAAAGTTAAAAATAAGATGTTGGATGCAAAGAAAATATGTGATTGCTTGTGCTTGATTATAATTGTTTACGTTGCTACTATATGTTTTATATGCAGACATCTCCCAAGCATGGTAAAAGTTATTTTCTCAGCATACTAGTTTATTTATTTTATTTTACCCTATTGAGCCTTACATACTAGAAATTGTCTCAAGGGAGGTCACCCTCTCTTGCATCCGGGTCCTTCAGGTATACAAGATTAGGACTGAGCAATGATGATGGTGGAGTGGACGGTGATGATGTTCATGATGATTAAGTGATTGTACGTGGTATGGACTAGGTCTAGTTAGATATCAATTAATAGAGGTTTAACAGAAAGTATTTATTGAATATGGCCCTAGTCCTCATTTATATGATTAAGTCTTCCTCAACGTAAAGTTTTAAATCATTTTAATTTTCACACAACTGCACAAGATGTTGACCATAAAAGGTCAAAGGTCAAGTCAAAGCATGAAAGTTAAGTCTCAGTAACGTCTCTAAGAGCTTTCTAGATATGCAATTGGAGAGAGCTTTTGGGAGTGTTACAACTCACGAGTGCCTATGCTCGAGCAGAGGTGGTGGTGCAGTGCCTACTCCATGCATGATGACTGATACGAAGCAAGATTCGCAAGAGTTGCGCTTCCTCATGATAAATGTTTGTCCGTGATGAGGGAGCACCTCCACAGAAAACTTGTTGTATTCATGATTGTGGGGAGGAGCCACAGCGTAACATAGACATGAGAGTGAAGCCCTAAATTTTGATATTGAAGGAAACAATCACCAATTATACATATTATATTGTTTGGGATATGTATAACACAACACACAAACATTTCATCACATACAATTACATGTCATATACCAAAAAATAATATACAAATACATGTCAATATGATATGTTATCCATAGACAAATGTCATAGTTTTCTCCAATTATTATTAAAAAATAAATAATAACACAATAATCTTTTTAACATGTCTAGCATTAGTAGCATAGGATTATTCAATTTTAGAAAAGAAACTCTATAAAAGAAAGTTGTAAATATACGAAGTATAATGTTAAAATATATATTACTACATTCATGTATAATCTATGGGAGAAAAAAATACCTTTTTTCTTTGGACATAGGATTTGGTTTCACTAAAGGAGGGTGCAAGCGGAAAACCTAAAACTCCGAAAAATAAGACCGACAAGAAAAAATTTATAAAATATGGACTATAACTAAAGAAGTAGGATGGATTTTTAGAAGAAATAAAATCACTCCACTAGATTAGGGCCCCAAACAAAAAATATCAGCTAGGCTCCACCAAAACTAAATTAAAAAATGTTTATATATTTCTTAATAATTCAAATGGCACTCATATTTATCAAATAATATTTCTTAACTTTTTTCATTTTTCTTACACCCATCAATTAAACTGAATACTCTTATTGGTTATTTTTCCAAAATACTAACAAAACTTTCTAAGATAGTAACAATACTTTATACTCTTATTGGCTATTTTTCTAATGTAAGGATGCATGTATGATAATATTTTCTTTAAAAAATCCTAATCCAGTGTTTAAATGAAAATAGAATGGAACGAATAAACTCTAACAATATAATGATAATATTTTTTTTTAAATAAATAGTTTAAGTAAAATATTATATATAATATTATTACTATATTCATGTATAACCTATGGGAGAAAAGAAACATTTCCTTTCATATAGGATTTGCTGCATGGCTGCATACAGCAAATCCTTCATATATATATACTAAATATCTTTATGTAACTCTCCATACAAAAAGCACATACCATGCAAAAATTATATATAAATAATATATATGTGTGTGTGAATGAGGAATATTACGGTGCATACACAAAAAGTAGGGTTCTAAGTAAAAAAATGTAACCTAAATACTGACCCGACATAAACTTCTAGGTTTTTAAATTCGGAAAAAACATAGGCAGTTTTTGGATTTTAAAAAACCAACCAAGGAGTCCGATGAAGACCTACATAATTAAAATTTTACAAATATATGTATTATTATTATTATTATGTTTTCAACATTTTTAACATATATAGAATTTCTCATTTTTATGAATAAATATTAACAAAATTATATATGTTATAAATAATGATATTACCTTATATAGCATGTAGTTGATGTTAATTTATATAATAACATATTTCTTAATATTATCATAAATATGAAATTTATAACATATAGGAGTCTTTTTTATAA
Organism: Pontederia paniculata; assembly: GCA_001647135.1. NCBI lineage: Eukaryota > Viridiplantae > Streptophyta > Magnoliopsida > Commelinales > Pontederiaceae > Pontederia > Pontederia paniculata. Next base: position 13,966 of record LTAE01001909.1, on the reverse strand, counting down.
GGTTTTTTTAATTGAAAAACACACGAAAAAGTAAGACATTTTTTCACATTAAAAACCACCCATCCCGCATTACTTTCATCCCTTATAAGAAGTGTATGCACCTTGTGATCACTCCTTCCTTGCCATCTGATTTGCATGGGCTTTGGTTTGGCAACCAGATTGAAGCCATTCAGTTCAATTATAAACTCCTAAAACACCTGCTAGTTCTATCCTAAAAAATACCAGACAACTCAAAAACGGTAGTCCTCTCCAAAGGAAAAGGAGCACTTAGTTTCCTCTGTTTGATAAAAGATTGATAGAATGCTAGGAACAATAAACAAAGAGATCCTCTCTCTCAGTCTATATGATGATTCCTTCACTCATTTATCTCATGGCATGCAAGGATGTTTATTTAATCTGCAATATGTTTTCAATCTAAAAGTAGAGAGAAAAAAGAACAAAACCACAAAGAATCATATTCAAAGTTCATAATTGCTCTTTTTTGTTATAATACAATTGTTCTTTTATTATCACACGGTGCAATTTCATAGTAGTTAGGATTGTGAAAGATTATAATGTTTTTTTATCTTTTATAGAGGTTTAAGTACACATAAAAGGTTAAACTAGAGTCAAAGTTTAGGTAAATGAATTACCATACCTACTTATATTTCTTGAGTTGTCCTCCCAGATAGATAGAGATAATGCTCAAGACAAATTGTGATGGTCAAGACATATTGTGATACAAACCTCATTAGGGAATCTATCCTGACAAACGATAATCAAGCGGAGGTAAAAAAATAAGAAGGAATGACACGAATAAAAAAATAAAAATATCAACCAATATGCCAACCTATGCGTAAGAATCAATATCAAACTGAAAATAAGAAATTATCTGCAATTCAAATTAGAGTTCATGAAGAACAAAGAATATATCTTCACGAAGAAATTGAAAATTCAAAAAGACAAAACATAACATAATAATATATCAGGAGTCAAACCTCTTATTTATAAGAGAATGCTAGATCCTTCTCGAAGAAATTAAAGACTAATTAAGACCTAATGGGCTAAAGACTCAATTAAACTATTTAGACGACTAAAGTCTAATCAACATAATTCTGAATTACACCAAACTGAAGATTTTGTCCATGTTCATGTAATGAGGACGCTAACCATGCTAGCAAGGTAATGACATCAGATTGTTATAATTGTGGCTCTGAAGTTCGTGCATCATCATGTCTAAGTGTAATGAGCCTGGTCAAACGAAGTTCATCATTAGGTTCGAATTTAGTAGTAGTCAATTTCATGATATATCACTCCTCTTCAAATACGACAACTTTCAAATTAATACATCTTGCCTCCTCGTTAATGTGTTAGCTGTTGGATTCATATCATCTTCGAATTTAGAAACTTTCATATTCATGTCATCTTCAAATATGACAACTTTCAGAATAATATCAAATTGATGGATAAAAAAGATATTAATTTCAAACAAGAAATACAAAGTGCCTTTCCATAAAATTTCATGGAATAATCTTACATGGTTCGAACAAGCAAGAAAAAGTACCTTTCATGATTCATTCTTTTTTTTCCAAATGAAGATCCCCTATGCTACACAGGGAACACACCATATGGAGGAAGATGCAAAATTAACACCTCAAGAGTACTAATATACAATTTTACATAACATACGATGAATTGACATAAAAGCCTTTCACTAAACAACCAGTACTTTGGAAATAAATGCCTAGGTCTTGAGGTCATGGTTCTTGTTTTCAACCTATTTAAAAAGGAAAATGTAGAAGGAAGGTGGTTTGCATCTGACTTACATTATGTATATTAGAATAATGGATATTTTTTAAGTAAACGCATGACATTTCTTGATAGCAATTATACACTTAAAAAATGTAGCATGATATTTTATAGAACTTTGCACTGCTGATGGATGAAAACCCTAACTGATACTGCTACAAAATATTATCAAATGTTACATGCAATCAAAATGATCACACAATTAAAATTTTTTCAACAAAAAGATCTCTTTTGGTTATAAACACTTGATTAACCTTTTTTTAACAAAATAATAACTCAATAACCTAAGCATCTAGTTAAAGCTCTCATTAGTAAACTAATCTTCACCTGACTCATCTTTGTGACAATAGGAATAATTATCCTAATCAAAATTAGGGATTCTATTTTTGCCCTCGTCACAATAGCCTCATTGAAAAGAGGGAATTAGGTTCCTATGTTTTGTTTGGAGAGGAAACATAGAGAGATGAGGGAAAAGCAATAGTCGAGCAGTGGGAAGGGATGAGCGACAAGAAACTCACCAACGGCCAAAGAAGAAGACGATCAAAGCGTCGAGCAGGAGAAGAGTTATGGAGTCATTTTTTGGAGAAGAATTGGGAGCAGGGTGTCCAATTTTTTTTGGGTGGAGGTTGAGGGGAGGGGACAGAATGTTTTCTTTGGAGAAAACCAACAAGTTTTTTAGAGGTTTGGAGCTAGACCAAATGGATCCAATATTGGCCGTCGAACCAAAACCCATGTGATCCGATAACCGACAAGAAGAGATAGTAAGGTGCAAATGTCACGGGGCCTTTTCTTGGACAAGGCCACGCGCGGCGTCTAGGCTTGCGGAGCGCCTAGACAAGCCCTTTGAGTGGTTTGGAGAGTTGAGGCAGCGGAATGTTTGAGCACGAAGGCCCGCGGAGCGGGGTCGTGCGGAGCATCATGTGCGGCGAC
>LTAE01001908.1:0-49091 GCA_001647135.1 Pontederia paniculata | reverse complement strand
TCATTTACAAATTTGTGATCATTCAAAACATTCTCGAGATCCTAGATTCAACAGATTTTAAGGAAGTCCTTGATGTATCTATGATAAAACCATGTGTGTCCTAAGAAACTTCTCACCCCTTTAACTGATGTAGGAGGCGGTAGATTTACAATGATATCGATTTTTCCTTTATCCACTTCAATTTCCCATTCAAATATTTTGTGGTCTAAGACAATGTCCTCCTTTACCATGAAGTGGATTTCTCTCAGTTGACCATATTTGTCTCTTTATGACATTGCAAAATAGAAGCAAGGTTGTCTCAACAATTATCAAAAGGCCCGCCGAACAAGGTGAAGTCGTCCACGAAAATCTTTAGAATTTTCTCGTTCATATATGCAAAGATTGTCATCATATACTGCTAGAAAAGTGACTAGAGCATTGTTCATGCATGCATCATCTAACACATTTTTAGGCTTGCATTTAGCATAATTTTGGGTAATTTTGGCATAACATGTATCTATTTCAATATCTATTTGTTTATATTTCTTCAAGCATGGAATCTACACCTATTTCTATGTTTGTTTTGCAGAAATCCATAAGGAGAGGCTAAGAAAAGGCTAGAAATGACCAAACAAGGAAAAAGGAGTCAATTCATAGCTCAAAAGACCAAAAGTTGTGACTTCATGAGTTGTTACAAGCCATCATGATCATTTATAGAGAGCCCGCAGAGCTATTTCGGAGTATGGCATGCCGTAATGAAGCTTCACGGCCTCAACATCAAGTTCATGTTTGCACATCAAAGTATAACATGTTGTGAAGGATATAAGGAGTCGTGACATCCCAAGTCATGACCGTAACAACGAAGTCAGGGCTTGGTCAACAATGGGGTTTTTAGCCCATTCATGTGACAGGTCATGAGACTAAATCATGGGCCACTATAGCACGCGGTTACGAGGCACAACAAAGATTACGACTTAGACAAGATGGAGCGATATCAAAGAATTCAGTGTCATGGGCCATTAGATCCCGTCATGAGCCATTAGATCTCGTCACGGGCCGTAAGTAGTCAACTTTACACTAGCCAGAACTGATCACAACATGAGTTGCTGATATTCTATCACGAGCCGTGACGACATAAGTTTATATGAAGATTTTGAGTATTTATGGGTTGTGAGATGAAGTTACAGGCTATGACTATTGGTCCAAAAGCGTATATTTGGAAGGTTTGAAAGAATTTGAAAGCTAGAAGGGTTTCTATCAACTCTAAAGCCTTGGGGAACAAGTACTGATAGTTTTCTAAAGATATGGAGGAGTTTTTAGGGTTTTATTTGCAGTCATTGATCTAATCACGAAGGAAAGAACAGGGGTTTCCATGCAATGATAAGGAAAGGATTACCTTTGGAGAACCCTAGGAAACCCTAATCTGAGATGTTGGGGTTATAAAAATACTTCTTATAGATTTGAAGATGTATGATAGGAGCCATCAACTAGGGTTTTGAAGCCAGGAACATGGGAGCACTCTGAAAAGCTGCCGAGAAGGAGGGTGAGCGGTACACTTGTTAAGAAGATCGTTTATAGCATGCTCGAAGTTTAGAAGAGTAACCACTCATTCTACTTTTATGTTGTGATGAATTAATTTTGCTTTAAAATTATTTATCTGAGTTCTATGTGACATTGTTTGTAATAGATTTATTTTTGCTAGGATTAAAACCTATAAACCTTTGTCAAATCGTTGTTAGTTTAATTTTGTTTCTTCATGAACATGATTGCCTGATATTTTGAATAGACTTTATTGATCATCATAGTGTGCAGTGTCGTCGATTATCTTATTGCAATTTATGTCCTATTATATTGATCCATTAATGACGATTTAGTTTGTGGTATGTTAAGTCAACTTGTTAGGGTTGATATGATAATTTAGGGAAACAAATTATTGCATCTTGTGCTAACAATCTGAGGAACAAATAATTGTATCATGTGCTAACAATATGTGGATAGAGCCATTAAGGAAAGCCTCTATGTTGCTCATCATATGGATAATTGATTTACCCGTTAAGGGAAGTTATACCATAGGTGTTCTTATCCATCTAAATATTCAATTGTTTGATGTCATATTATTATGATTTCTCTAGGGTTTACAAGTATTATTCCTAATCATCATTGTCCAGGCCCTAGTCATCATTAGTATTGACTTTTAAATTTCTATTTTAATTCTTTGAAACTAAACTTCACCCATATATTGTTGTCTCCCATTACCTTTGAAATTAAATAGTTTAATTATCCAATGTGGGATCGATAACTCTGTACTCGTTACATTATATTACTTGATTGATTAGTTCACTTGCTCGCATTTATTTGCTTGTAATGAATTTTTCGTATCAAGTTTTTGGCATCGTTAAGGAGGAACAATTTTCTTAATATTTTAAGTTCATGTTATTTTGAGACTTTTCTATTTTCTGGTTTACTTTTGGCTATGTAACTTTTAGGAAAATAATTTGTATCATAGACCAATAACTCTAGAGGATTCGAGCAAAAGCAATCTTCGCAACACTAGAAGCTCAATTCAACCGCTGAATTTTGATTCAGAGATTGAGAAGATGATCCAATGGTTGAGAAGAGAAGCACCAATGACTGACAATCAAAACATATTGTGGATTGATCAAAATTAGGAAGTGATAGATATGACAATGATGGATTACATCATATCGAAGTACATCAATATTGAATCCTAACTATCGAAGTTACTCCCTATCATGGCTAATAAGTCCCCTATTTTACCCTATAGAACCCAGAACACACCCGACTCACGACCCAGTTCTCTACCCCATGACCCTTATCACAACCCATTATACGAGATTTCACGGGTCGTGACCTTTGTAACAGGTCATGATTGATAGGAATTTAATGCACCAGACACCTTGAATGTTGCATTCAACAACCAACTCCATGCCTTTATGGCCATAAAGACCCACGACATGACTTCATGGCCCACGATACTATCATTCTCGCTATTAATGACCTCCACTATTCACGATCCAAAATTTTCGATTTTCAAGTCTGCAACAACTTCCATGACTGCCATTACTGCACTTCTTCTTCTATATATACTAATCCATTTTGCAAGTTGCAACATCACCGGTGAGGGTCTCTCACAAACTATTCCATATTCGGCGACTCTTTCCACTGTAGGAATCCTCCCCCATCACTGGTCAACATCCTCTTTAGTCAACCCCGACGATGAGCAAACCGCGACCATCCTACGAGTCTTAAGCGGTCCAAAGGTGAGCACATAGCTCTCAACACACACATTATCATTTCTCCTATCTTGGTGTTCTTTACAAAAATAGCAACCGACCTTCTTCTCCGGCTAAGATGACGACAACACTCTACGAACGATATTGCAAGATCACAACATGTTACACCTTGTAACAGGCTGTGACACCTGAGGTACAAGAAGATACATTCTGCCATGACTATTATATCACTTGATGGGACACCACCAATACTCACATACCGTAATCTAATGTCGGCCCGTGACCCTCTGAACACAAAGTCCAAGCTATTAAAGATGTCGTGACTGCAACTCATGAGTCACAAATATAGATTTTCATGATCCGTGGTGACTGTAACAGGTTGTGACTGACCATGGAGAATTCAAGCCATCCTAGGTGCATCAAATTGATGACACACCGCGCCCCACCAGAACCAAAATTCAAGGATGAGGCATCTAGGCTTATCCCGAGGCCATCGAAGGGGATTTTCAACAATCCAGAGCATAATTTATGATCTAGCTCACTTTCTTTTCTTCAGATCAGTCCCACCAATTCGTGCATGATGCCACAATGACCAATTACAACCTCCACAACTTTGTGTTCATGCTATTTGGTAACATCGACCTGGACCATTTCATTCAACAATGGTGATTAACCTATGAAGCTATATCCTTTTAATATTTGAGCACTTTTGATATCAAGAATGCCAGTGGCAACAGAAGGCCGTCATACTCCTTCCAATTGTACAACACCGATTCTCTCTTCCATGGTTGAGTTCAATGCAACCTATCAATTTCTAGATGATGGCCATATGCACAATTACGAAGGAGTTTGCTGCTGGAGATTTTTGGAGGATGATTATCGGACCGGTGTTCCCTTTTGTTCACTAGATCTTCTTTAACACCATCTTTGGGAGAGGTGACAGTGACAATTTATGACTGAACATGAGCTCTTCTTCATTACTACATAGCGACCCACACCCCTATGAACGTGGGAGCTTTTCTAGCGCACACTTTCCAGAGAAACTCAAAGAAGGATAAAGGAACGATTGTGACCGACGGCCTTATCACCCTATCGCTAAACACCTACAACTTGACCTACAGGAGATCCACTTGGTGGACGACACGACATTTCTGGATCATCGCATTGTACAAGCTAGCCATGAAGCTTGGAGGAAGAAAACGCATAGGAGGAAACACCATGTTTTACTTCAAGGATTCTGACATGGTTCTTCCTAGTTATGAGACGGAGCTCTTCGACCCTTCCACCGAAGCCAACTGGATTCTTCTATCAACTAATGCACAACAGCTGTCATCGATTATTCCACCGTGCCGAACACCAATGCATTCGCAATCCGAGCAGCCCGCCTACATGGACGTCGACCCTACTATTGTACTTGTGACTTATGATTTTTCTTCCATGCAGACTTAACTTATGTCTATGCAAGGTGACATCAAGAATATTCATGGTCGTCAGGAGAGGACTGAGGCCATGGTCCGACACATGCACGACTACCATGTCGCCAGGCCACTACAACGCTTTGGTACATTCCACCTACCAATACCCACTGCCTCCACCTCCACTAATCTAGGGGAATAGATTCGGTCATGTCTTTTTCTTTTTCTTCTTTTCTTCTTTATTGAATCATTTTTTATTTTCATGCATTTGTACTCCCTTTTAGCTCAGCCAAAATACTGAGGACATTATTCGATTTATGCTTGGAGAGTAGCATTATCATGCATCATATTTTCTTTTCACCTATGTACTGCAAATTTTCTTTATTTATTACATCCCTATTTTGAAAACCCATAAAAATGAAAAAAAAATAAAAACCCAAAAAAATAACATTAATCATCTTATTGTCTCATGACTCAGCATTCATATTTTCTGAAGTAATTTTCAAGGACATCTCGCTAGATAATGAAATTCAAATGTCGTGAGTTTTATCAATTATCACCTTAGTATTGGGAAAATATGAAATGATGTTTGTTGCCATGTAGAATCTTGGATGTTAGGACTACAAATGTTTGTTCATGTTCTTCCTGATTTATATTCAGTTATGATGACAAATGCCTCTTTATTGAATGCATAAGTGTTTGTTGAGCTTAGTACTGTAGTAAAATGTAATATTTGAAAAATAAATAGAGGTACAAAATATATGATAAAGTAGCTAAGGAAACTATAAAATGTGTTATCTAGAATTTGGAGGGTTTGGGCAATTAGATCCATAGGGGTTCTTGTCTGGTGACCTAAGGTCATTTGGTCTGGGATCCATCGATCTAAAGCTGGTTACATGAACCTCCTTGTGCAATATGGATAAGTGCACGAATAGCCGAATCACTATTGAGTTGTGAAACCCTCATTCAGAACTTGAGAACGTTCGAGCAAGTAATATCAAGGGGTGCTTCGACACCTATTAACCTAAGGCCATCTAGTTTGGGAGTCATTAATCGAAAGCCTGCTACATGGACGTCCCTAGGAAATCCTGTCTGAAGGCCAGAACTCAAAGTAAAGAAATAAGATTTATTTTGATAAGATCAACGTACACTGTTTTCAACATTGACGCTTTTGTTTGATCAAATGGATATTGTTTCATGCACAGGGATAAACTTGGAGGAGTTTAAATATGTCTAAGTACTAGAAGTTCATGCAGTTAGGATTATTGGCAAGTGGGAAATGCTTTGTCGATGAATGTATAAGATGACAACACTAGGAAAGAAGTTATCTTACAAAATGGAAGAAATGATTGAATCTTTATATTATGAGTTCTACCTTGAACTTTGCTTGAGGACAAGAAAACATCCAAGCTTGGGAGAATTTGATGCATGCATAACCTAACATTTTTAATCTTGTATTTAGCATAATTTTGGGTGATTTTGGCATAACATGCATTTATTTGGTTATATTTCATCAAGCATGGAATCTACACCTATTTCAATGTTTTTTTTTTGTAGAAAACCATATGGAAAGGCTAAAAAAACCAAATAACGAAAAGGAGTCCATTCTACTCAAAGGACTGAAAGTTGTGACTTCACGAGTTGTTACGAGCCATCATGGTCAGAGAGCCTACAGAGCTATTTCAGAGTATGACGGGCCACAATGAAGCTTCACGACCTCAACAACAAGTTCACGTCTGCACATAAGAAAATAACGAGTGTGAAGGATATAATGGGTCATGGCATCTGAAGTCTTGACCGTAACAACTAAAGTCACGACCAGGTCAACAATGAGGTTTTCAGTCCATTCATGTAATTGGCCGTGAGACCATTACACGGGCCGTTATAGCATACTGCCACGAGGTGCAATGAAGACACAACTTAGACAAGATTGAGTGATAATCAAAGAATTCAATGTCACGAGGCATTAGATTCCAATACATGCCATAAGTAGTCAACTTTACACATGCCAAAACTAATCGCATCCCGAGTTATGAGTTGTGATATTCCATCACGGGCAATGACAACATAAGTTTATACGAAGATTTGTGTATTTACAGGTCGTGAGATGAATTTACAAGTTGTGATGATTGGTCCAAAAGCGTATATTTAGAAGATTTGGAAAGAATTTTAAATCCAAAAGGATTCCTATCAACTCTAAAGCTTTGGGGAACAAGTAGGGGCATTTTCTAAAGATATGGCGGAGTTTTCGGGGTTTTATTTGCAGATATTGATCTGATCATGAAGGAAAGAATATGTGTTTCCATGCAATGATGGCGAACGGTTTCCGAACCTTTGGAGAACCCTAGGAAATCCTAATATGAGATGTTGGGGTTATAAAAATACTTCTTACAAAGTTGAAGACGTATGTTAGAAGTCATCAACTAAGGTTTTGAAGCCAAGAACGTGGGAGCACTCCGAAGGGCTACAGAGAAGGATGATGAGCAGTACACTCATTAAGAAGTTGTTCAGAGCCTGCTCGAAGTTCAGAAGAGTAATACTCATTCTACTCCATGTTGGGACAAATTTATTTTTTCTTTTAAATGATTTATCTGAGTTCTACGTGACTTCATTTGTAATAGTTTTATTTGCTAGGATTAAAAGATGTAAACCTTTGCCTGTTTTATTTTGTTTCTTCATGAACATGATTGACTGAGACTTTGAATAGACTTTATTGATTATTAATTGTGCAGTGTGGTCGATTATCTTATTGTAATTTGTGTCTTACTATATTGATCTATTAAGAATGATTTAGTTTGTGATATGTTAAGTCAATCCGTTAAGAGTGATTTGATGGTTTAAAGAGATAAATCATTGTATCTTGTGCTAACAATATAAGGATAGAGCCATTAAGGAATAGCCTCTAGATTGCTATCATCTAGATATTTGATCTATCCATTAAGGGAAGTCCTACCATAAATGTCCTTAGTCCATCTAAAGTTTCAATTGTACGATTTTCTCTAGGGTTTGCAAGTATTATTCCTAATCATCATTGTCGCCCAAGCCCTAGTCATCATTAGCATTAACTTTTAAATTTCTATTTTAATTCTCTAAAACCAAACTCAACCGATATATTGTAGTCTCCTATTAACCTCTGAAATTAGATAGTTCATTAATTGTTCCTCATGAGATCGATTACTCTGTACTCGTTACATTACACTACTTGAAGATTAGTTCATTTTATAGCATTTATTTGCCTATAATGGATTCTCCACATCAATTGCAGAGTTCAATCAACATCCTCCTATATGTGAACATGCCATAGGAACAGGTGAAAGTAATCTTCTTTTGGTCCTTATGAGTAAACTGGATCTAATTGTATCCTGAATAACCGTCGAGAAAGCAATACAAGTTGTGTCCTGCAACCCCCTCGAGCATCTGATCCACAACGGGCAGTGGAAAATGATCCTTACATGTGGCCTCATTTAATTTTTGATAGTCTATGCATATGTGTCAGCCTGTGACAGTCTTGGTTGACACTAACTCATTATGTTCATTCTTCACATTTTTTTTGTGCCACTTTTCTTTGTGGCCACTTGTACTAGGCTAATCCATGCACTGTCAGAAATGGAGTAGATAATACTTACATCTAACAGTTTGATCATTTCTTTCTTCAATACCTCTTTTAGAGTTGGATTTAGCCTATGTTGAAACTAAGTTGTCGGCTTGTGACTGTCTTCCATGAGAATCTTGTGCATACAAAGAAACTGGTGAAATCCCCTTAATGTCTGAGATCGACCAAGCAATGGCCTTCTTCCACCTTCTCAAAACCTATCGTAATTTCTCCTCCATATCTACTATCAAATCAGCAAAAATGATAACAATATAACAGTCTTTTTCTAGAAAGGAACATTTTAATTGAGTAGGTAATTTCTTCAATTCCGGTCTAGGTTCTGACATTTCAATTGTGTCCTTTGGTTGCTGGCAAGTCCTCTACCACCTCATGCTCTAATTTAACTTAAATATTCTCCAGTCCATAGCATATGGATCCATGATTACTTCTGAGACAACCTGATCAATCTCATCACACATGTCATCATCGATTGTGACAATAGAGAAACTAGAGAAATATGTGGGATGTTAAGAAGTCTGAAATATTAAAGCACAAAATCTCATTGTTTACTCTGAGAGTGATTTGTCCCTTCTACACATCAATGATTGTGTTTCCAATGCCAAGGAAAGGTCATCCCAAAATAATTGGTGCTTCAAGTTCAGAGTCCATCTGTAAAAGTCCAAACCTGCACAAAGCCCAATTGAATTTTTTTTTGTAAATTTTTCAAACAAACTAGCCAATTTAGCCTTTCGCAGGGCAAGAAATAAAAATACAAATAAAAATAAAATAAAAAAGATTTTGGCCATTGGATTTGTGTCACGTGTCCTTGGAGGTATATAAAAACACTCTCTTTTCTTCTCATCTCATCAGCGCTGCTGCAGTAAGTTCCTCACCCACTCGACGTTGATCCCTTCCGCTCGTCACCAAGGAGCCATCACTAACGACCTTTCCGACGCTGATTCGATCATCGGGGAGCGCAAATTCGAGGGGGCTGATGAGACACGTCCATTGATGTGGTTCGCAAGGTGGATTCACGACTGAAACTCACGAGCAGACGCACACGATTGCACATCAGAGCTGGTCACCATTTGTCGCAGGTGAGTTAATACATGTTGAGTGTAGTACATTGCCGATTTGTATTTGATTAATCGCCTCAGTCCCATCTCTCGTCCTCTCTAGAGATGATCATCGTTGGATGCGCGTGACGGACCTCTGGCACATCAACATTTTAGTTTGCAACAATTGATCGATGGTGAGTAATCTAGACTATCTAGATGTGGGTTTGGGTAACTACGAGTTCTGAATTTTTTTCCTCCGCTCATGGCAGCCATATGGGGGACGTCAGAGCCGGGAGAGAGACCACGGAGTGGAGTGATTCATCTTGATTCTCCGGTAAGTGTTCACTTGCGTGATTAGCCATTATATTTTTGTAATCTCCTCCCAATTTTCTGCTCACATCGACTCATCATGTTCACAAGGATAAACCGCCAACGTCCAAAGGGAACAACATGGACATAGTCCCGATTCCTTCTCTTCTCCGGTGAGCCACAGATGATGTCGCAACTTCAGGGTCTAATTGAATTTTGCTAACCGATTTGGGGTGTGTTGGTAATGAAATAGTGGTTGTCATTTTTCATTGAATTACGACCAGTTGTCGATGGAGCGCCGGGCTGTGAGCTGACCTTAACTAACCTAGGTAAGTTAGAGGGTGTGCAGATTTGTTATGGTTTTTAATTAGGGTTTATATGCTTTCTGATTTCAAGAAATCTATGTGCTGATTTTCGGAGTTGTTCGGCTACTTGATGTTGTCGGAGCCGACTAGGGACTCACCTAATTTTGAGCTGCACATGGTAAGTTTTACATGGTTAATTATGTGACGTGTCAGGATGATTTGAGTTAGATGAAAATGGTAATGTGGTGGACTATTTTATGTAGGTTCGAGTTTGATACTTGAGGCTATTGCGATTTGACTCGAGGTGTTAGCGATTCCATTTGGGGTTCATATAGGGTGAGTCGACATATGGGGTATGTATGACCTTTTGCTGATTTTTTTATAAATAAAGATATTTTTGGTAACTCTCGGATTTTTGGTATGAAGCATGCATCCACATTACTTGAGATTTAGAGCTCACAAGACCCATTGATGCTTAGAACAATTTCATATTGTACGCGGTGAGTAATAATTAGAAGCTTTTAATATTATTTAAAGTACTTATTTAAGAGTGATAGATTTAACGTGGTCATTGGTTATGAATTGATAATATAATCATTTAGTGGTCAGGTTAGGTATAGATAAGATTTCAAGTATAAATTGATTCTATGATACTTTAGTAATGTTATCACAGTAAATGATAAATGGTTAGATATATGAGTAGAATAGGATAAATGGTTAGATATATGAGTAGAATAGGATAAATGGATTTCATATCGTACCATCAAGTAGAGTTATGATCACCCTAGCATTAATTTGTTATATTATTAAATAAAGTGACAAATAAATATGAAAATATCTCGTAGTTAGATTAAACGATATGAGTTATCACTTCTAGTGTTATTATCTCAAAAATGAGTTTAGTGAGACATTTATGGAACTTATGACTAGGATCTTGTTGTTGACTGATTTACTCGGACAAGTCGGATTGTATGAGGCCATGTGATATCGAGGTGAGTGAAATTATAACAATAACATTAAGTATGCTTAAGTAGCAATCTATAGTCTTACACCGATGTAAGACGCCTTTTCTGGATGGTTATTGCATCCATATGTATATTTGCATCATATGAAATGAATAATTGTGTGTCATGCTTTAATTAATAACTTATGCTTAGATTCATAAAAATTATGGCAGTTCTTCTTCTTGTGGACTTATTGATAGTTTTTTATGATATTTTTCTCGGATTCTCGAGTTTTTGTGGAATTTGATTACTCACCTTAGCTTATATATTTGCTAGATACTTCTATGTGAAATGCATGTGCATTCATACTCATATTAAACTGTCATATTAAAAACCTCCTTACAGCGTGATTTTTGCATAACATCGGCCAATGTCAATTTCGAGTAGGCGTGGCAAATATTAAGTCTTGTTCATAGCAACAACGATTAAATCCTAGGCATATTACTACTTCCCCAGGTGGACGACGTCGATGTAGGTAAACTATTAAGTACACTTATGATTGGCAAGCCCCAGTCCATACAATAACTAGCTTAGGATTCGTATTGGTCGTACGATCTTAGTGATGGTTCCTTCCTCCTTTAGCTTATTTTCTTTTGTAGCTCAAAAGGATAAATATTTTACATGGCATTTATTGCATAGTTTTATTATCATTTTATCGTATTGCATCATAGACTTTGATTTTATTGATTTTTGATATTGTATTCCCTTCACTCACTAACTCATTTTATGCTTACCCCTGTTTTCCTATTTTGCAGGTGATATTGTTAGTCTTGTTATGAGATAAGTGTGGGTTGGGGATTATCTGAGTAAGGTCGAGGACAAACATTGTTGTCCAGTTATCTTTTGCTTATTAGTATTTATATAGTAGGAAACTTCTGTGTAGTTCCTAACTTGTTATATGATTCATGTTATTTATCCGTAGTGGCCTTACAGATTGAGGTTTTGATATTATATACATTTTTATGGATTTACGAGGACTTGGGTTCTTTCTTTCGTATATTTGATTATGAGTCATCGTACTCATGTGACCACATTCTATTTTTGGGTAGTTGTCTTGTTATACGATCTTATTTTGATTCATACAAACTATTATATACAAATACTAAAAACAGTAAAGTTAATACAAAATTAAAATCATGGAATAACATATAAAAAAGATTATAATAAAAAGTAAAATACAATGCTCAAATAAAAGATAACAAATATAAATAATATATATAAGTGTCAAGAAATTGTTAAATTGAAAAGTAATAAAAGTTAATAACATAATAATGAAATTAAGTATATAGAATATAAAAGTTGAACAAATATATGAAAATAAAAAATAAAATTAAGGATTAAAAATGCTAACTTGCAAAAGATTCATATATTTAGTGAAAAAATAATAAATTGATCATTTTTATTTTTTATAATATAAAAGATAAAGTTACAATATATTTAATAGAAAATAAAATAATACAAAAAATTATGTCTTGCTTTATTTGGCTGCTCGGTATGGGTAAAAATTTTAATCAACATTTTATTCATTTTAGAAAAAATAATATCGAAATAAAAATATCTGAGAATATTGAAATAAATTTAATAATTATAATCAATCAGCTTAAGAATTATACTTGAAAAAATGAATAATAAAAAAGTAGGGAAAACATTGAAATAAGACAATAACTAAAAGATAGAATTATTTAAGTAAATTAATTTAAAACTAATCTAAAATAATATTAATAAAAGATTAAATAAAGTTAACAAAAGAAATGGGTTTTTGATAAATAAATTAAAGAAATAACATAATATATATGAAAATTAAATATTCACATAATAAAACATTTAATTTCCAATTGTAAATATTTCTTTCATGTTAACTATTTATCACTGACGTCACATTCTAAATAACATCTGCAAATACGAATTATCAATTTCAAATAGATGGTTTGGTTGGAGTAAGGAAAAAAATACTTTTTGTAAATGGTCTCCACAATACCGTTATTAACCCTGATTAATTTATATTATCCCGATTTAAATACTTAATTATAATAAATGAAATTTTCAATAAATTTTTTTGTGCACTTCAATATTTTTAAACCAGGACGAGGTATTTATCCCAACTCCATTGAAAAAAAAAACTTTGAACAGTGGGTTGAGCTGCTATTTTGACCTGAGGCAGGCAGCAATCTTGAGAGGTTCTTAAGTCGCCTACCGCAGCGCCGCAAACAAAGCCCCACCAGAACCAGCAGCAAGAGGCAGCCAAATTGGGAGCTCAAAGAAGTAACAAGTGCAGCAGCAGCCATGAGTGCCATGAAGTTTTGTAGAGAATGGTGAGAGCTCCCACCAGCTGAAACGTGCTAGTGGAGTCCCTCTTCTTTTTTTTTTTTTCTTGCTTTCCTCCATCTTTCTGCAACATCTTTTTCTAATGTGTGATTTCCTGTGGGTGGGGTGTCGTGTGCAGCAACAACATACTGTATCCCAAGGAGGACAGTGAGCAGAAAATCCTCCTCTTTGCATGCCGTAACTGCGATCACCAGGTTCACAGCTCTCCTCTAGCTTCTTCAAACAGCTATTATTACTCGGTTATTTCTATATTTCCAGACAGGATCCACAGTTATTTCGAAAAAAATTATGTCCAGGAAATCAATTGGATTGTAGTTCGAGGGGTGGGATTTCATACTGTTAAATTTGGGAATTAGTTGTATCTGCGGCAGGAGTCATGGACCTTGATGTGCTAAAGTTGGAGCTCGAGTGGATTTCGGTCTTCCATTTCTAATCCAAAATGTATTAAATACTACGTTTTCAAAGCTGGAACCCTTGCTAGTCCATGTCTGAACTCTTGTTTATCTGAAACATTTTACCATTGTAGTTACTGATTTTCATGGTAGGTAGCTGGAATTTTGATTGTCCAGCCAATGAGGCACCATTTAGACTTTGGGTATGCTGGCTAATCCCTGCAGAATCATGGAAGATTATCAACTTTCAGGTATAAATAAAATGGCTTAGTTGTAACTCCTTGAAAATGCATGCCAAGCGGACGAATCGGCATCCGCCGCGTGCTCGGAAAGGTCTCCAGGATGTTACGAAATAATAAATCTTGACTTGACTATTGACAATTATGGTCAACTCATAGAAGATAAGAATATGACACAAGACAATGATCGATATGGATTAAAAATCAACGGAAGACTTAAGGATCATATGACAAATAAAACAATGGGAGGTATTAGACTTGATCAAAAGAAGACATAATCCATAGACTTGACATTAAACTCAAATTATGATACATTGTCTATAAAGGTCATTTAATATGAAAGAAATATACAACACTTGCCCGAATGTGATACAAAGTTTTTATAACACGATCAAAGATAAATACAACATAATTTGACTCTAAGACTTAGCTCATCACTTAACCATGTGCATTCACCATAATGAGACACACCATCATCATAAGGAGCATTATTTCTTCTCACCTGCAGGATTCAAAAGCAGGGGACATCCGTCCCATTAGAGTATGTAAAGGTCGAAGATTAGGTGAATCATATCACCCATATATACAAAGACCTACATGGCATGCATATAAATATCATAATAAACATGGAGAATACATAGGATTTTAATCCAACTTAAGGTCAACATATGACCATTCATCTTTTCTTTACTTTACCATCTTAGCCAATTATGCTCAAGAATTTAACTCTAAGTCTATCTTTCATCTTTACTTGCTTTCTTATCTTGCTTATGCATTATTATTATAATGCATCTTTAGTTTATCATAACTTTATTTTACTTGACATTATCAATACAATGCATCTTATACTTAGCATTATCGATATAATGCATCATGAATATCTTTACTTTGCATTGACTTTCAATGCACGTAGCCCATTGACTTAACTTTTTCATTCATGTCATCTTTATCATCTTTCATCTTCTTATCATGTGACATCTTAGAAGTTACTTTTAACTTTTCATGAGCCGTCCCCAAATCACATGTCCATTTACTTATCTTGTTTGATTAAGGGTCTTAAGTACACTTCCTTATTTAGGTTATTAGACTAAGGATGCACTTTGCACCCTTCATGTTGCCACTCTTAGGGCTAGAAACTCACACACTGGTTACGGTGTGAGACTTAGTTTCTCGAAAAGCTCACGTACCATTTTCGGTGCTGGACTTAATTTCCCCATCTTCTTTAGGTGTTCTTAGACTTGTCTTAATCCATCTTTTAATTACAAGCATCAAACAACAATACAAACATAGCAAAGTTTCATCTTTTAAGCCCTAATTACGGCTGAGCATGCATATTGCACCTAGGTGCTTGCATACATCAAACAAGGTTTCAGGCTGGGAATGAAGTCATCCTGATACCGACCCAATTTTTATCGAAAAAAAGACAACTAGTCCCATTCCCGACCCGGTTGGAACCGGGATCAGGTTCGGGAGGGTTCCGATTTGGATCGGGAATTAGATCAGGAAGTCCCGATCCGGATTATTCTAAATTTTTTTGTGAAAATATGAAGACTCAAATACTTATGAATTACACAAAAAAATTTATATTTGTATAAAAAATATTCAATATAATTCTCTATTATAAACTTAATAGAAGAAAAAATAAAAGTTAATTTTGACAAATCAAATATTTTCATCAAACTTTTTAACAAAATGCATGCAAGAACTTGTGCAAAAAATATGATCGAATATTTAATATTGAAGCAAAAATATAACACATTTAACATTGTACCATTACCATATATATATATTAATATGACTAATCTTCGTACTTCGAATATTTTTAAGTTGATTGAATCATATTACCTCTTAAAAATCAAAAGATAAACAATCATTCAATTACCCAACCACAAATATTAAATAGAAGTAGAATAATTACACAAAAAGATGAAAAAAAAATCAAGGAAACAAAAAAGACTATCAATTACTAAAGACTAAAGACATAGGACAATATGAAAAGCATAAGTTGTGGATAGTAGATAGAAAAAAAGATTAAACTACACAAAAAGATGACAGAAATCAATCAAGAAATGAAACAAATAAAACTACTTATGAAAAACTAAAGACAAGAAAGAATAAGATTAGAAGATGTTGCAATGGAAGCATCACCGCAATTAACACTTTTCAATGCAATAGCACTAAAAGTTTAGAGTTTTATTTTTTTTGGGAGAAAGTCACCGCTGATATATATATGTAATAAAATAAAATAGAGAAACTAGGTTATAGATGTGCCGAATAAATAGGACTAGATATATAAAAATTAAAAATGATAAGAATTATATATATATATATTAAATAAATAATTAAATAATAAAACTGGGTCGGGAATAACCGGGTATTTTATATAGTAACCCGATTTTAACCCGAATTACGTCGGGTATTTTAGGTCTTGACCCGACACAGTCCCGGATAGTAATCGGACCGGGAAAAATCCCAATAAATCGGGTCAGTTCGGGCTGGGGCAACCGGGTCGTCCCGGCCTGTGCTCACCCCTGCTTTAAATATAAGAGCTACTACAATTAGTTAACGTGTATTGCGGTTCAAACACGACCGCTACGGGCAAACTTAGGGGCGCTACGGGCAAACTTAGGGGCACTACGGTCAAGGTGCAACCACTATAGTTGGGTCACAAGGAAATATTTCCCACTACGGCTCAACCGTAGTCAAACACCATGGACGGGCCAAAGAATTCATTACGATCAGAAAAGTTTGCTACGGTCTATTTTGCATCGCTACGGGCCAGGAACTCTTCGCTACGAGCCTTCATTCATCGCTATGATCCGGTCATAGCGAGTACAGGCTCACTATGGGTGAACCATAGTGAGACATTGATGCTCACAATTTGCCCTAAATCATTTGTGGGTATTTGCATTTCATCCAACTTCATGTATCAATAATTTTAAGTTGCTTCTTCCATGTGCATACACGAAATTAAGTATAACTTTGCATTTGAGGCATAAAAACAAGCAACTCATGTCATATAGGAAATTAATCAAACACCTAGCATGCATCATGTGTTCTTCTCATAATCAAATGTCTAAACATGCCTTCTAAATTCTTTCTTACGTTCTTCCTCTTCCTATGAACAATTGATCTCAATTGAACAACATAACGAAATTGCAAGGAGAGGATCCCCTTTTACATACCTCTTTTAGCTTTTCCCTAATTTGATATCCTTCTTCCTTCTCTTGGACCTCTTCTTCCCTTTCCTTCTAGCTCTGTTGCAGCCCACTCTTCTCCTTGATTCAACACCAAATCTTCTTTGCATTGCTCTTCATTTGCTATTGGAAATATGGGTGAGCCTTCAATTCCCATTTTTTGTGTTTTTGGGCTGAGTTTCCAAAGGGTGTTGAAGAGAAATGAGATGAGAGAGGTCAAATTATGATTTGAGGGTATATATACATGGTTCAAAGTGAGGTTTAGTGGATGTTTTGGTCCAATAGGAGTAGGCTTTGGTGGAAAAGTGGGGGCCACCTGTTTAATTTGATTCAGGTTATGACATTAGTAGCTTCTGAGAGTTTCCTGATTAGTCTGTAACGGAAACTTGGCTTTGCTTAGCCTGAGATGGCCTCGGAGGTTGTGTTATGTTGATCTTCAGATAGCATACATTGATTTCCATGGTTGTGTTTCAAGCATTTGATTATTACATGTCCACCAGTAGGGGAGAGGGGCGGAATGGGATTTGGGGGTAAGAAAAAGCAAACTGCTTATAAGTTTATGTTGCTCTTCTCATTACAGCTTCAAGGATCTCCTCTGCAGTAAACTTGTATAAAACTTTTAAGAAGATTGCTTTACTTAAAACATGGTGAATACACCAACAATACAATGTTTTTTACCCTCGCCGAAAAAAATACATTGTTTTTACCACAAGTGCTTTGAGTTTATGGTGATGTTGCTTGATGTGAGATCTTTGGCTTGTTCAAGGATCCTGAACTATTTCAAGAAACAACTGCTTTTTGTTTCTTCTCCATGCAAACTTTGAATTTGATTGCTGCTACTAAGTTCAGATATATCTGTTCAGGAGATGGCACCATCGTTGGTAGTTGTAACTTACTGGATATAAACTAAGTTTGCTAAGGCTTTATCAGGTCACTTCTTTTTTAACAGTACCCAATGTGGAAGTGCTTGTGAAAAACATCTTTTACCACTGTTGCTTCATTTGAAGATCTCGTGCTTTGCTCGACCTCCTGATACTTAATATTGATCATACCTAACAAATGAAATCCATGAAAATCGTCCAGTTTGTAAGTAGCTGGATTTGTAAAGCTAACTGTGCTGTATTTCCTATTGCATCTAGCGCTCAACATTTTGAAAATATAATGTCATGTCTGTACTCAGGAGGTTGCTGATAACAACTGCGTATATAGAAATGAGGTACATCATGCCATTGGTGAACGCACGCAAATCCTACAAGATGTTGCAGCAGACCCTACTCTCCCTCGTACCAAGGCGGTCAAGTGTGCTCTCTGTGGCCATCCTGAAGCTGTTTTCTTCCAGGTACACATTCTTTTTATCATGGCTCAAGTTTGGTTTAACAAAAAGGGAAAATTAAGAGATATGTACATTTCCATTGCATGTAATCATGTATACATTGCTCATTGTGACCTTAGTTTGCATCCTTAAATTGTTGTGATAATAGAATGCTCTTTCCTTAAAGCAACACTTTGTAAGTTGGAAATGTTATGTAACATTCTGTCAACAATAGTGGAAACTAAGGATTACTTAAGGATCGGCTTCATCATCTCAACTCTAACTTTTACTATAATAAGTTTGGCCTCATTTGTAACACCGAAAAAGATTGCCTGAACCTAATGTATAGGTCGTTACGAGGCACAAGCAATAAACATGACATCTTTTTCGCAATTTCTCATGCTTTTCCATATTCCTTTTAGTTTTTAATCAATCAGTGCATGATAAGGTACCTAAACAATGCAGGCTACCAGCAGGGGAGAGGAAGGTATGACCCTGTTCTTTGTATGCTGTAACCCAAGCTGTGGCCATAGATGGAGAGACTCTTGACCGGTAAAACCAGCGCCAGCTTCGTGCATCCGTGACAATCTATCGAGCACGAACCACATTAGCCATTTGTTCTCCGTTTTGGAAGTAGGATTGAATAAACTGTGCTGATTGAATTGTTTGCTGCCTTCAATGCCGATAGACTTCAACATTCCGATATTAATAAGCATAATTAGATTAGTGTATGAAAATTTTGTTTCTAAACTGATAATTCTTCTTTTGAGATGGTTTTCCTAGTGAACTTTTGGAGCCATTTTGTAAACATCAATATCCCCTTGCAGGGATAAGAAGTAAATTTCTTGCAACCTCATGGAATTGCTCTTTTTTTTATTAATTCATTCTCCAAATAAAAGAAATCGAGAGATTGCATTCTGTTTCCGTTCCTCTCTTCTTATGAAATGCATGGCAGTCCAAAAGGTTTTCCAGTAAGGATCTACATACGTAGCTATATATTGAAATTTCAAATTCTAAACGATGATGTATATGCATGCATAATCGAAGAGTAATTCATTCAGAGTTGCAAGAGAAATTCTCGCATATTTTTTAACAAAAAACAATCATATAATGGGTATATGAAAATACTGACTAGCTGAACGAGGACAGTAGTAGAATTTGACAGGAAATCTGCCAAGTAACTTTCCCAATCTTTGGACAAACTGAGAAAATAAAGTGGACGTAAAGCTTTTCATGATACAGAAACTAATCTTTTATCATATAGTTACACATTATAAAAGTTGGCCTCAAAAAATATATTTAATAATATGTACATGATAGCCTTCCACAACAAAATTGGCGCTCTCTTATAAGAGCATTGTAAGTAGAACAAAAAATCGTGAATGCAAAATTTTCTCTTATTATACAAAGGAACTTTGCTTTATGATCGGACGACGTTCTACAAAGCTTCAATCTAAAAGTTGGCTAAATATACCTGCAATTACAAAAGGAACTTGTGAGATAAGAATATATGCAGAGACAAAAAGTTACTATACGGTTTTCTTTTACTTTTTCATTTGCAAAAATAGGTCCATGAACCAATCACAATGAAAGTAAATAGTAAATAAACGTGCATCTACCAGGAACTTGAACTCTAGACGTACAAGAGAAATCAATGTCCCGACCCAATTTACATAGAAGTTACTACTATAAAACTTTTATCTTAATTTAAACATGATGAATGCTTAGTGAATTCCCAGAAAATGGCAAAACAAAGATAATATCCAATAACAAACCAGTTGAATAAGGTTTACCGTACCTTAACATTAGAACTGCCCAAGTGACCAAAAAAACAGGGTTGAAACTAGCAGCAAATTATCCTTCGTGATGCAGAAGAAATACTGTCATTTTCAATACAATCACATGATTGACGAACCACAGAATCAAGTAGCATGCAAAAATGTGGATGCAGCTGAAGCTTCTGCAATTAATGAAATAGGTTGTCGAGCCTGTAAGAATGCAGATATGTCAAATGAGTGCAACTCTGATCCATCAAAGAATAGGTTGACCCCTGGTAGGGCTACTTCTCTACTGTCTGGATCATCTGATTCAGGTTTAACTCCAGCGGTGGGAGATGATTCTTCAATAGATCGTATAGTAGTCTCATCTATAGAAGTAAGTGCACATGATCTGTACGCAGGAGATAATTAGGCTATTAGAATAGAACAACTACAAACAATTTTTACCTTACCCACCATTTCTTATCATTGACTTATCCACACCATAATAAATAAATATTGAAAAATGGGTGATCTTACATACAACTGAAAGGCTTATTATCATGATAACTCTTTTGTCCTGATGCTTTAGGTCTATAAAGAATGTAAAGAAAACACATATTCAGCAAATAAGCAGAAACAAAATTGGACCATAACCCTAAAAGAGCCTCTTGACAATGTCATATTGTAGTACTTCCACAACCAAATTGTATCCTAATTCTCATGGTTTCTGTCAACTGAAACATCATGAAGTACTAAATTTTTGTAACCAGATCGCATATTTATATGCATGTTATTTGTAAACCAGACCACATATCTAGATACATGTTCGTGTTGGCCCTCATATGGATATATAATCTTACTAATCTCAGTTCTGTTATAATACTTCACATATATGGGTTCTACAAATCATGTATCTAGATTGTGCCTGTCAATATCAGTGCATATGATGAATGCCATCCAAATGCAAGAAACCAGCAAATTTGCAGCAATTTGCATCTACTAGCACAGCCATGACACTGCCATCCAGGCGAGTGAGTGAAATGGGGTTTACAAGAAATGACTGAATCCTGAATAGCTAATAAGTACTTATCAAATACTCTCTTATATGCAACTACCTGATATGACATGCAATGAAGTCAAAGGCAGCTCAAAGGATGATCCTTTGCATCAGCAAACAAAGAATTTTTTAAAAAAGGAATAACAAAAAGGATTTTTAATGGTTTAGTTACATATTCTTCACTTCCTAATCTATTTGGTATATCCAAATTAGGAAAATAACCTGCTTATATGAACAGTAAGGATTAGAAAGCATAATCAAATTGGAAAAAGCCACACACCTATGCCAAACAAAAAATAGTCAACCAAAGGAAATGTTCTTATTTGAGAACAAATGTGTGATCTGTTTCTTCTCAAACCTTGTTTGAGGGTTAAAAGGGATGACTAGCAAGTGGTAGTCTTCTGACTCCATTAAGGAAAAAAAATAAATTCAAAAGACAGTACAAACAGGAAGCTAAAAGACTTTCTAAAATAATACTGAAATTAGAAGAGTATTGAAAATTATTAACTTTAAACAGAAATAAAATTCCCCTGTATAATAGAAGTTCTACAATAATAAAGTGTAACTGTCAACATCAATGGCCAGTACCATATTAACAAATCATACAGGCAGTCTAAAAGTTCAGATAAATGGGATGGAAAACAAAGATAGTGACTATTTCTTAGCTATGCACATCTATGCTGAGTACAATATGAAGGAAGAAATTATTCCTAAGATATGTTAAATTTGAGAAATAACATCAATAACATTGTTCTCAAAGTTCATGGAAGCACAATAAAAAAAACGTGTGAAATTGTTAATTTGAAGCACCTTAGCATATTAATGTCCAAGTTTAAGATTTTCTCCCAGTATCTCCTCTTGCTCATAATCTTGAGCATCCGCTGTTGACCAGAGGCTTCAGATATCGGTGTAGAAGGTTCCAATAGCGGACTCCATCTTCCACTAGCAAAGGTTATTAACTTACTTGGTGACTCTTTTTCCGTATTGTCCCTGTAGTAAAATAACTTAGCAATTGGACCTGTAGCTTGGTATTCAGAACAAATTTCACGTAATCTCTTTCTTAAACTTTGCACTGCCTCATGATGCTCCGTGAGTGAATCTGTTTGCAACAGATGAGATGAAACAATCCTTTCACAGATTCTGCTACACAAATTGGGACTGAATAGGGGTATCCCCAACTCGAAACTTAAAGGAACCCATTCGTACTTTTCTGAATCAGCTTGAAACATGTTGCATTCTCTTTCCTTTTGGAGTCTTAAAAGGCGAATATAACCTACTGTCCACAACTCAATCTTTCTGGATAGATCATCCAGTAATGAATTTATGTTTGCACTGTCTTCAGATTGAAGCCCTAGTTCTGTCCCTCTAAGTGCAACAGAACCATTGGAATTCTTAAGAGGCAGAGGAATATCCAGTGTGACAATCTTTCCAGAATCATCCAGATCTTCTCTATTCAATGGCTGGACAAGAAGAGCTGAGTGCTTAAGTAAAGAGTTTAAACAATGTAAGAGCACATCACCTTTAACCAAATTCCCCTCAAACTTGCCTGCTAATCCACCTATTACAGAACCATCCCAAGACCATATAAGTGCTTTTTCACAACCAGCTAATGGAGCAGGAAGCAAACGCAGAAACTGTCCTTTCATTAGAACAACAGATATAGGTCCACTAGCCATCATTGTGTACAAAACTAGTTTCATCCATGGTGTCAGTGAAGAATATGAAGGTGGTCCAAAATGAATGGGGCCTGATGGCCCTGGTAAAACAGATGATGATGGAAGTGGAACCATGGATACAATAATGTCGTAGTCCCTTAAAAACAATCTTTCCAATGTTGCTGGTGCAAGAGAAGCCAAGCTTTCACAACGAAGAATGTCAACCCGGTATTTCCTTTTTTTTCTCGGAATAATCCTAGCAGTATCTGAAGTAATTATGGGGGTATTATTTTGATCATTCTGTAAATCTATATACACGTTACTTTCTGTCAAAGGGCTTGAACATGGAATGGAAGTAACATGTCTAGTGGTATTATAATCATCTGTAGAAAAATCGAGTTGCCCCCTTTCATTATGACCATGGTCAGAACTATCATCATTGTTGAATGCACTAGCCTCACTAATGTTAGGATCACTGCTGCAATCAAGAAGATCCAGTTCAGCTTTGACAGGATCAGAGTCATCCCAAGAGCTATGTTCGATATGAACTGAAGAACTGGTCATTTCAGCATTATCACTGTTAGATACTCCACCAGATTGCAGACATTCCAGAATGCATCGAAGACTATAAGCATGGTTAGCAAATTCCTGCAACACACCTTCAAATTTTTTTCCTTCTAAACTAGAGAGATCCTTACAAAGCTCAGCAATGCTAGAGTCACCAAGTTTTCCAGCTTCATAAAGTGTTACAGCATGAGATTTTAAACCTACAAATATTACGAAGAAAACAATGTTAATCAAAAGTTTTTTCAAGGGAAAAAAAGGATTGCCGACCCTATGTCAGCCAATGTGATATTCAAAGTTGCATAAGCATTTATTAATATATTGTCATTTAACAGAAATGTCATTATCTCAATGCAAAAGATAGAGAAACACAAGAAAATGGTTTTACGAGGATGAAATCATATTGGTTAACATGCAAGTTGTCACAAGAAGAAGCTTTAATTTCATAAAAAAATGATGAGCTACAAGGAAGTTTGTATATTTTATCATATCTATATCAAGTCAGTTTCTTCGTTATGTTATTTATTTTCCTTTGTATTTTAGGTCAATACATTGTTAAAATGTAGATCAAACAATAGTGAGATGTCATTCATTGGACAGCAGTACAGCCACACTTCCAATGGAGAAAAATAAAGAAACCTGAAATAGGTGATGGAGAAAAAAATGGAACAAACCTGGTGAAACAGAACCCATCATTAAATAGGAAGTTATGTTGGCATCAACAACCAAAGCAACATGTGCGCTTCCAGAAATCTGTCTCCTTTCTTGGACAACTGGGTTGCGAAGTTGATGAGAAGATTTATCTGAGCTGATGCTAATATTAGAACCATCTTCATCATCACTTAGTAAATTACGGGGAGAGTCAGGTATATCTCTAAGGATGGCTTCTGGATCAATAAGTTTTAAAGCCCAACCCAGCCGGCAAGCAAATGATGCAGCAGCCTGTAGCTGAGAAAGGTCAGCCTGAAGTGTAGCAGCCAATTCAGCAACCGTGGCATTTTCACTTGAGACAACAAAAACAGCATATAATAACCTGCAATAAATATAAACAAACTATTGAATACACATCCACAAGTAACAAATGCACAATACAACCAATTCCAATAGCTTACTCTTCTATCGGATCTTCGTATGTTTGTTCCCTGTTAGAAACAAAACCTTCTAGCCTGGAAACTGAAGCACTACAAGTTATTTACAAGAAAACTATACCACATAAAATCGAAATGAAAGAAAAACAGATAAGAACAATAGTAAAGTACCAACTTTCTAGCATCTGGCATTCTATTAGATAATTTTTGCTTTATTCAACATAGCAGATTACTTGCCAACACCCCGATCCAGTTTTTGGAGGGTACATCCAAGATGCCAAAGTGTGGAAGCATGCTAGAATTGTGTAATGCAAAAATGCACAACATGAGTTTGGAGCTTTGAGGAAGCTATATAGTTATCTGTGACATTCGAAAGGGAGGACCCATGGAGAACAATATGGAAAGGGAAGGGGATGTGGAAAGTATGGAGCTTGAACACTCATTGTATCTGGGGAGATAAATAACCAAGATTACTGTGCGTAAAGTATAACCATATTTCTTTCATAGAATTGCTTGATTGAATATTTTTTAAATTTCACTTTCCCTTAGAACATTAATTTATGAATAATTATGAACAAGCAATTATTTACTTGACACAGTAGAGAAAACCTTGAATTTCATCCAAGGGCTTTTTTAATCAGGAAAGAATGGCTGCCACATTGCAGTCATCTTGCTTTATTATGACATAATATATATTACATCAATCTCATATATACAATTATTTCCTGAGTGTTCTTACTCTCTAGTCCACATAAGTTTCAGATTTAGGGCATGCACCAAGATATTGCATGAAGAAGGAGAAACAAAAGGCATTATTGACCAGTTGATAAACTAGAAGAGTAATTTACTCTATACATCTTTATCCTCACTCGTTTTGTTTATGCATGTTTATCCAACTTGTGACCTTCATTGCCAAGTAAATATCTTCGTGCTCTTGAAGAGACAACATCATCGACCCATCGTCATTCAAGATGTCAAAAATCCAAGAGACTACTACCACAATCCAATCCGAAGACGCAATCCAATCCATGATCACCAATTTGGTGGCAAAATAAAAAGGATTAGGTCAGATAACGCAAGAGATTATTTTAGCCAAATCCTTACTCATATTTTCAGAAAGAAGGGATAATACATGAGTCTTCTCGTGAGAATACTTCCACATGTAATCTTCTTGAGAAGATCAAAACCTTACTATTTCATAACAATGTCCCTAAGATGTTTTGGGGAGAAGCAATTCTTACATCTGCCTATTTGATAAATTGTTTGCCTTGAAGAGTCTTGGGTTTAAAGAGTCATATGAATATCAATATTCTATTATGATTTCAGCACTACAAATAATCTTGTTCCTAGGATTTTTGGGTGCATGTCATTGTCCATGTTCATAGTCATAATAGGGAAAAGCTAGATTGTAGGGCTCTAAAATGTATTTTCCCGTGGTATTCTTGAACTCAAAATGGCTACAAGTGTTACCATCCTCCATTAAAGAAATTTTATGTTTCAGTGGATGTCAAATTCAATGAACAAAAGTCCTACTTCAATAATCCCCATATTCATGGGGAGAATGCAAGTATAGAAGACAAAGAAGATATTCCTTATTTGATCTGTTTTCGATTCCTTTGTCTAAAATTTCAGATTCTATACATGTACCTCCTTATTCATCATTTCCCAATCATATGCCTAAGAATTCTTCTGAACTTGTGCTTGAATCATTTGTTCAAACATTTTGCCATATTCAAATGACTATGAATTTGAAAATGACCAAATTTAGAGATGACAAGAATTCGAAAGTCAAATTTATACCTACTAGCAAAGAAGAGTTTCCAACAAAGTTCAAATATGATGATCGCAATGACCTATTAAATGAAATTTTGGAGATTAAGATGACGTTGTTGGAGATTCTAGAGATGAGGATGCTCAAGATGATCAAGAATCATCGTGGACAAAACAAATTCAGACTGCAATGAAGAATCATATGTAAATTGAGTTGAAGACCGTAGATCAAATTCAACTTCTAAATGTGTTTACAAATTGAGCTGCAAAGAGTCCACATGATTTCCTCAAACAAATCATGGTCTTAATTATTTAATTCAAACATTTGGAATTGATTTATGCAAAATACTCTATTGAGAGTTATGAAAAGAATTGAGTTATTTTAGGAAAAATAGTTGTTTACTTGTAGGTTAAGCTAGACTTTTCTCTTTATCAAAGTTTGATAAAGAAAAAAATATTGTTGTTGTATCATTATTTGAAAAAAAAATCTTTGAATCAATTCAACTCGGAGTTAATAACTTGTGCTGTGAGGAAACTCACGCAATCCTTTCTTCATGAATTTTCAGAAAAAAAATTGAATGAAAGAAAATTCTTCGAAGTTGTTGGAGCTTATTCGAAGTTTGTTCTTTTTGCAATTTTAAGAAAAAATCCAGAAGAAAAAAAGAAAGAAATTTCGTCACCTATATCACATTTAAAAAGGGGAGAAAAAAGTTTGTAGGTTGAAACAGTTTTTGCTGATGGAAAGTCCAAAATAAAATCTAAAATAGTTGGATCTTATCTAAAGTTAGGTGATCCTTGAATTGTCTTTTGAAGTTTGATTTATTTTTCTATTTGGAAACCTTCTTTGAAATCTATTCCATTTCAACCTCAATTTCACTTTTGATCTTACAATCATATTGATAAATTGATTCGGTATAATTACTCTTTACCTTGTTTGACTTGCATAAGTTCTCTTAGAACTTGTTGGAGGATTCAAGAAAGGAAAAAGGTTGAGCAGTGAGAACATTAGAAGGAAAAAGGCGAATAGAGTTAAGGTAAAATATGAGTGTCACCACATGAGATAGTGAGGAAGTCTTTTTGCTAACAATTTATATAAAGGTTTCGCAATGTTTTATGGAGCTGGTGAAAGATATAATCAACATGCTAAGAACGTCGCACCATTCGCCCAAAGCTTCATCATGTTTGTTACTTAATGTTCAACAATATCCATTCCTCTTCTTTCATGGTGTATAAGGGAATGAGTAAATCCAAAAAAAAGAAAGATTTATTCCTCACATCACAAAAAGGGAACTCCATATACTAAAAGATAATTTCATCCATCACATAACAAAATCAAACAATTGGCTATCAATCACCATGGAAGACATCAATAGTAAAGTCTATGTACATCTAGGAAAGGCTTTGCAAGTTCTACATGATGCAACATAAAAAAAAATCAAGAACTAAAAACAAAGTCCTAACAAAATTTATAAATTGTAAGTGGGAGCTGAGTGTCTCGTTATAGGTCGTAACAGAAAGCATCAGTTGGCATGCATGTAATATACCAGATACCAACAAATGCATGGACCAATTTAGTTAAGTTCAATTATTAATGCTTCAACCAGAAAAATCAGAAGATGAAAATTAACTGTCATACACACCTTTAAAACGGTCATCAGGATATACAGGGACATCAAAGTATACTAGTCCCCTTCTAAAAAGACCTTTTACAACATCTGGATCAAAAAGCACAAATGAATTCGCTTCCAGTTTACATATCTTGTCTATGGTTGTCGTTTCTTCTTCTGTGAGTTTCTGTAGGAAAAATTGTTAAGAGTGGTTGATGTCCATACCCAAACAAGTGGATAACAAAGAATTGTATAGCTATACTATTTTTAGGGGTAAAAGTATGGCTCGAAAAAGCTAGTCATCCATGCAAAGATATATAAAAATCTGGAAGATATACACGTATGACCAAAAGTATAAATCTGGGGAACAAAAAAATTGCAAAACCTTTCCCCAGTCTCTAAACTAATGAGATCACATCCTTCATGAAAGATATTCCTGTTATGCTACTTTGGTAGATTTGTGATTGAGCCACAAACCTTAAATTCTTCCAGAGTAAAGTTCACAAGGCAGACTCCCCACCATGGTTCGATTGAGATGTCAACCGGTTGAGTGGGCAATGATTCCTTTGCAATTGACTTGTTAAGCTTCCACATTAGTTTCTGGACATCTCCAAGAAGGAAAATAATAGTCAAGACCACGACCTCCATATTGCAAATTAAACTCAGGGAAATGAATAGGTGAAGTTTGTATGACTAGAGGTTAATGCCACATATGATATCATGCAGAAGCAGTAGAACTAATAGCAAGAGTTAACCGATAGTCAAAACTCCAATACCAATTATATGGTTACACGTTTAACATGTTTCAATCATAGAGTTCAGTTATTGATCAGATGAGATTTACATAAGCGCGACCAAAGAAACCCATCATTTCATATTTCATGTTTCATCTTGGTCCACAGACATATTCAAATGTCAATGGATCATCATAGGTTATCAGAGGTCTGATCCATATCGGAAACAAATGCGAATTTCATTTCCGTATAGAGGATGGAGGTTCACCAGATTTGGAAATGTTCAGAGATGGCTAAACACATGGAAATTTCAACAGAATTTAGCTAACCTGATGCAAGTCATTTACGTAGAAAATGATAAGGAAACAGCTAAACATGTGGAATTTGATAGCAGACAAACCCATATTTTCACAAGATGAATAAGTTGTCCACGGTACACATTTAGTATTCAAATTATGCATACATGGATGAATGATGTATTTTCTTAACCAGTATTGCATGCATATATTTGAAAAAGGATTTGCTTGACCAACATAGGATGTGATAAAACAAGAAATAACAGTCAGAGAAAGGAAAAAATATGAGGAAATAGAAAAAAGTTCCATCCCAACTACATCCCTAAAATAAATCTTTTATTTATGACTTTTAATAAATTAAAAGTTTCTATCCATGAATGAAGCAGGTTACACAACCTGTATCATAAAAATCAAATGAACACACATTTGATTTTAGGTGGTTGTTGCGGATGGCCCTTGTGTTGCACCATTGGAGGGACTCAGGGTCGCCTTATGAGGATGTCGACACTAGAGGAGAGGGAATGATGTGGTCAACGACACCTCCCGTTGCTGCAACGAGCATGCTTGGGGGTAAAGAATAACTTTCGCACTACATAAGAAAGACACTTACACCCATAATCAGTGTATTTCAACAAATACATCGTTACAGTTGATAAGTGATTTTTATATATATGATTCAATTTGTGCTGCTGAGCTTTCTGATGTGAGTTGATATTGGCTCTCCAGTTCTAATTTCTAAAGGCTGCATTAGGGTTTGGAGAAGCTGCACAAAGAGAAATCAAGGTGGAGAAGAAGAGTAGTTGTTGCTAAGAAGCTGCAGTTTGCTATTCTGAATCCTATTTTCTTATTTTATACTTTGAATCATGTATTGTATAAAGAACAATATATTGTCTGTAATGTTAAATTCAGATATGTGTAGCTAATTCTCTTATCTTCTAGGGATGGTGCAATCTGAACGTAATCTGGAAACTATGGAACCACTTATTTCTAATGCAATATCAGTTTCATTTACATTGTTGTTTATCTGATTTGAGCTATGTTGTAATGTTGGATGTTTAAGAGGTTTAGCTGAGAAGTTGCTTCTTTATTTTCTGAATCTGAAAGGATAACAAAATGCATTCTAATATGTTCTCACTCAGATTTCATGCAGTTCTGATTTCTGGTTTTTGTGTAATGTGATGATTGATTTTTTCAGTTGGTTTAGATGCAGAAGTATTTGAATGCTGAGTAATCTAGCCTCTTTTCTGCAGATTAGCGTTTGAGAGAACAATAATCATAAACCACCTCTTGAAATCAAGAGCTATGTATCTTTTGTGCTGCTGAGATTTCTGATGTGAGTTGATATATTTCTATTGAAACTGCATGGATGCCTATGAGTTGATTTGAGGGATCTTTCCTGTATTTCTGCAACCCTATTTTAATTGAGAGGTTGAGATATAGTTATTCATGTGAGTTTCAGTGAGTAGTCAATTTGATTTAATTGCACTGTTGAGAAATTTCACCTATGATGTCAATGCTATGTGGAAACACATCAAAATGGTTTTCAATATCTTGATTGAAACTCAAATTTGAGAGTTCTAGAAGTGTTTCAGATTATTATTCAGATGAAACCAATCCCTAGGAGATCATTCCTTAGCTGCATTTATCAATCTTATTACTCTGTAATTAGTTTTAATCCTTGCCTTTAAATCAAAATGCCAAAAATAGTTATCATTCGCTGCTAAAACCTGATTTCTATAATTATTAGTTAAAAACCTGAAACTCTTGCTTGTTAGTTTTCAGTTTGTAATTTAGTTATTAATTTTCTGTTTTACTTAGTTCCTTTTTCTAGTTAGTTAATTCTGATCAGTTCTTAGCTTCAATTCACCGTGGATACGATACCCGAGGTTAGCTACTCGACCTGTGCACTTGCAGATTTGAGGAAGCTAAGGGTTTAAAACTTGATTATCATACTTCACATTCACACATAATTCAGCACACTGCATAGGAAGAAAACAGGTCATTTTATTGCTTTATAGTGTCTGGATACATATCTTCTCGTTACATCTCTCACTCCATACTTTGCACACATAAAAGCCCATAGTACACATATCTCTCATCAAGTTTTTGGTGTCGTTGCTGGGGAATTGAGCAACTAGGACTTATTTTTCAGAATTAGTTGAGTATTTTCTTTGTATATAGTTTATGTTTCTTTGTGCATATTTTAGACATCTAGTTTCTTTTTGTTAGTTTTCTGTTAATTTGGATCTCTTTTGTTCTGAAACTGTTGACCTATTTCTTGATATAACTGCATATTCCGCCTAACCATTAACTATTGTCCTGAGTTTCTGTTTTTGGTCACTAAGCTTTATGCTCAGATCTGATAGCTTTGAAGATTTCCTATATGAACTAGAGGCAGAAATCAGAAGATCTTCAGTAAAGATTGTATGCAGAAGAAGACAGAGAATTGTTTAGAATTCTGAAATCAGATTTGAGAAACCGACTGAAACTACTGAAATGGCAACCCCTAGAACACTAAAAGATTTCTATGCACCAAATACTCAAAGAAGAGCACCCTTAGGAACTGTTCGTGGTGCTACATTTGAGCTGAAGTCATCTTTAGTCACAATGGTTCAGTTGCATCAGTTTGGAGGAAATTCAATAGAAGATCTAGCTCTCCACATAAACAATTTCAAAGAAATTTGTGGTACACTACACTACAATGGAGTATCAATTGAGGCCATCTACATGAGACTATTTCCTTTTTTTACTTAGGGATAGAGCTAAATTATGGTTGAGGTCATTGAACCCTGAAGATATTGCTACATGGGATCAATTGGTATAAGCTTTTCTAGCTCAATACTATCCACCTAGCAAAACATCTCATATTAGAACACAAATTTCAGAGTTCTATCAGAAGGATGCCGAGTCCATATATGAAGCTTGGCAAAGATTTCAAGGATTGTTGATGACATGTCCTCACCATGGTTTTGAGAAATGGCAGCTAGTGAACTACTTTCACAAAGGCCTAGACTTCCCATCTAAAGCGGCCTTAGACAATACAGCTGGTGGAGTGTTTCCATCCAAGGATAATGATGAAACTTATCAGCTCATGGAAAATCTGGCCAGAAATCACCATTTCTTAGCACATGACAGAGCAAGAAGGCCAAATCCTAAATAAGAAGTTCATAATCTAGATGCATTATCTGCTAAGATGGAAGCTATGTTACAAAGGATAAAAAGCTGAGTTTCACGCCTCAAGTAAATATGATTGCTAATTTTGATATTAGGTGTGAAGTCTATGGAAATCCAGGACATCCAGCTGAGAGTTGCAGCTTAATTATGTAGACTCAAATTGAGCAACTAACTAATCAATTTAATGCTCTAGTACCTTATGGAGCAAGATGAGAATACTACAGTCCTAATAATAGAAATCATTCTAACCTTATAGAAACAACCATTTTCAGCAACCTCCTCAAATTCAGAATCAAAATCAAGCATGACAACCAAGAATTTTGCCAAGAAATCAGCAGTTGCCCCATCGGTCTTTCAATAATCAAAACACTCAAACTATCAAGTCATTCTATGAACAATCAGCCCCAACTCCTTTCAAGTCTAAAGTTGAAGATTTGCTAGAGGTAGTTATAAAGAGGCAGGAAAAGCAAGATGAAGCTATGATGAAGATGATGTCTCAAATGGAAAGCATAACTGGACATAGTATGATGTTGGAAAATCAGATTGTTCATCATGCTGAAAGCTCAGTCAGACCTCAAAGAATGCTGCCTAGCCAACCTCAAGCAAATCCTAAAGAGCAAATTCAAGTCATACACCTAAGGAATGGAAAAATTGTTGAAGGATCTCTAAAAACTCCAGTTGATAGGAAACTCGTAAAGACAAAGAGGATGAGCAAATTGAGGAAGTTCTGCTGGATAGTGATGAAGAATCAAGAGAGAAAGAATCAAAAAGGCCAAAGGTCACTGAAAATTCTGAACCCCTGAAGAGCAAAGTGCAAGCTTATGAAATTCTCAATATGCCATTTCTAAAAAGATTCAGCAATATCAAACAAGATCAACAGTTCAGCAAGTTTTTGGAAATCCTAAAAAAGTTGTACATTAATGTACCATTTGTGGAAGTTATCCAAGAGGTGACATTTTATGCAAAATTTCTGAAAGGCATTCTCACCAAGAAGACAAGTTGCCGCCAAAACTCAAGGATGCAGGAGGTTTTTCCATTCCTTTGGAGATCGGTTAGCAGAAAAATTGAGAGAGCATTGTGTGATCTTGGAGCTTTAGTCAGTTTGACACACTTATCATTGTACAGAAAATTAGATGTGGGTGAGTTGAAACCAACAAATATGTCACTACAATTGGCTGACAGGTTTGTGAAGTATCCTCATGGAATCCTAGTAGATATCCCAATCAAAGTTGGTAAATTCTACATTCTAGCTGATTTTATTGTTTTTGACATAGATGAGGATCTGCACAAACCTATGATTCTTGGAAGACCATTCTTAGCTACAGTTGAGCTATAATTGATGTCAAGCAAGGAAGATTAACTTTTCAGATAGGAGAAGACATAATTGAATTCAATTTATCCCAAGTCATGAATCAGCTTAGTAGTGTAGACTACAGAGAGTTACCAGCTGACCAAATAGATTCTATTGTTGATCATATAGTTGATGTTATGCATATAGAAAATCCCTTTGAAGAATGTCTACCAAATGAGGAATAAATGACTGACAATGATGAAGTATCAGCTCATCAAAAGTGTTTGGAAAATCATGAAGAAGTCAAGAAGAATTGGAACTCCAACCTATTATGGTGTCATCGGAAGTATTAGCAGATGAAGAAGCCAAGTCACCTCAACCAGAACTGAAAGAGTTACCACCATGGCTGAAATATGAATTCTTAGGGGAGAACTCTACTTTACCTATGATAGTAAATGCTAACCTGACCAAGAACCAAATAGATAGATTACTGAATAAGCTGAAAGAGTACAGGAATATGATCGGTTACTCATTAGATGATATAAAAGGAATCCATCCATTTGTTTGTATGTATAGGATCCCTATAGAAGAAAATTTCAGACCAAGTATTGAAGGCCAAAGAAGACTGAACCTCAATATGAAAGAAGTAGTTAAGAAGAAAATCCTAAAACTTCTAGATGTTGGGATCATTTATCCAATTTCAGATAGTCAATGGGCCAGTCATTTTCAAGTTGTGCTCAAAAAGAGAGGGATAGCAGTTGTAAAGTCAGAGGCAAATGAGTTAGATTTCCACCGGGACAGTCACTGGATGGAGAATGTGTATTGATTTTAGAAAGCTAAACAAGGCTACAAGGAAGGTCATTTCCCTCTACCATTTATAGGCCAAATGTTAGAGAGACCGGCACATCACTCATATTTCTGCTATCTAGATGGATTTTCAAGCTTTCTGCAGATTCCTATACACCCATCTGATCAGGAGAAGACTACATTTACATATCCATATGGGACATTTGCTTATAGGAGAATGTCATTTGGGCTTTGTAATGCACCAGCCACCTTTCAAAGGTGCATGATGTCTATATTTTCATACTTTATTGAGGATATCATGGAGGTTTTCATGTATGACTTCTCAGTCTATGGAAAATCATCTGAGGACTGCTTAGAAAATCTGGTTGAAGTTTTGAAAAGATGCCAAGAGACAAATCTAATTTTGAATAGGGAGAAATGTCATTTTATGGTACAAGGAGTTGTGCTTGGCCATGTGATTTCCAACAGAGACAGAAGTGGTCAGAGCTAAGATTGAAGTTATAGAAAGATCGCCACCTCCAATTAGTGTCAAAGGAATCATGAGCTTTTTAGGACATGCAGGATTTTACAGGAGTTTCATTAAAGATTTTTCCCTCATTGTAAGGCCTCTAACTAAGCTGCTATGCAAAGAAGTAGAATTCTATTTCAGTGAAGAGTGCTTATCAGCTTTTAACACCTTGCTCTGATTTCAGCTCCCATCATTCAACCACCAGATTGGTCATTGCCATTTGAAATCATGTGTGATGTTACTAATCAAGTTGTAGGTGCAGTTCTAGGACAGAAGAAAGACAAGAGGCTACATGTAATATACTATACAAGCTGGACATTAGATGAAGCTCAAATCAATTATGTTACCACAGGAAAAGAATTGCTAGTTGTGGTATTTGCCTCTGACAAATTCAGATCTTCCTTGGTGGGAACTAAAGTTATAGTCTATACAGATCATCACGCAGTGAGACATCTTATTTCCAAGAAAGAGGCAAAACCAAGGCTGATTAGGTGAATCTTGTTATTGCAAGAATTTGATATTGAAATCAGAAATAAGAAGAGCACTGAAAATCTAGTTGTTGATCACTTGTCAAGGCTCCAACTTGGAGCTGAAAATCAGTTGAGAACAACTCTACCTATAGATGATACATTTCCTGATGATCATCTCATTTCAATGATGCAGTTGAATTATCCATGGTATCCTGACATTGTCAACTACTTAGCATGCAAGGTTGTCCCTAAGGACTACACTTATCAGCAAAAGAAAAAGTTCTTCTATGATATCAAGAATTATTACTGGGATGACCCTCTGCTGTTTAAGAAATGCCCTGGTGGAGTTATTAGAAGGTGTGTGACGGAAGCTGAAATGAAGAAGATTATACAAGAATGTCACTCTTCACCATATGGAGGACATGTAGGCACCTACAAGACAGCTGCTAAAGTACTCCAATCGGGTTTCCATTGGTCATCTTTGTTCAAGGATGCATTTATGTTTGTCAAGATTTGTGATGCTTGCCAAAGATCAGGAAACATATCAAGAAGGAACGAATTACCTCAGCATGGCATCCTTGAAGTGGAATTTTTTTATGTATGGAGAATAGACTACATGGGGTCATTTCCTAGCTCATACGGAAACAAGTATATCTTGCTAGCTGTGGATTATATCTCCAAATGGATTGAAGTCATCCCCACAGTTGTTGTTGATTCCATATCAGTTATCAAGTTGTTTAAGGACATTATATTCCTAAGATTTGGAGTACATAGAGTAGTTATCAGTGATGGTGGGAGCCATTTCATTAAGAAGAATTTTGAGAGGTTGCTGAGAAAATATGAGGTTAAACATAGAGTATCAACACCTTATCATCCCCAAACAAATGGGCAAGCAGAAATTTCCAATAGAGAAATCAAAACAATTTTGGAAAAAACTGTCTCAATTAAACTCAATGATGCTCTATGGGCCTATAGGACAGCATACAAATCACCAATTGTCACTACTCCCTACAGACTAGTCTATGGAAAGAGCTGTCATTTACCAATTGAACTGGAACACAAGGCCTACTGGGTTGTGAAAACACTTAACTATGAGCTTAAAGAATGTGGGCATAAAAGACTACTATAGTTGAATGAGTTAGATGAGATTAGGCTGGATGCATATCATAATTCTGAGTTATGTTAGTTAGTTCATAGCTTCAATTCACCGTGGATACGATACCCGAGGTTAGCTACTCGACCTGTGCACTTGCAGATTTGAGGAAGCCAAGGGTTTAAAACTTGATTATCATACTTCACATTCACGCATAATTCAGCACACTGCATAGGAAGAAAACAGGTCATTTTATTGCTTCATAGTGTCTGGATACATATCCTCTCATTACATCACTCACTCCATACTTTACACACATACAAAACTCATAGTACACATATCTCACATCAACGGTCTTCTTCATCATTAAAATCAGAAGGGATTTTATCAGCTTCATTAGTTTGTGCAAGATGAAGAGGGGCTTGCTGTGGACCTTCATTGGAACGATGACCTACTTGGCGGCAACAGTAACAAATCACTTGATCAAAGTTAGAATATTCAGAAGGCCTTCTTATGGTTGCTGCTCCACTTGGCTTGTTGATGGCGATCGAAGAAGTGGATGAACTTTGGCGAGGGGCTGCATTTATTTGTGTGAACTGTCAAGGAGGCTTGGGATCAGCAAGATGATCCCATTCAGAACCCCAGTAGTTGGATCTAAAGCCCCTATCAAAGTTGGCGTTCAACTTTCTAAGAAAGGGTGATAGTGTCAAACATGGTGCAAGTGGTCTGAATGTCGACTGATCCATATCACAGAGCATAATCCACCAACGATGCGCACAGTCTGTTGTGGCTTAGATTCTAGGAAATTATTTCAGGGGAGGAGCCTGCAGTACTCAGTGCTCCTTAAGCAATTAGCTTCTTCATAGTTAGGATGAAGGTATTGGGCTCGCAGCATCTTCATCTTTGACCAGTACTACAAAAGTTTTTTGTGTTGCCTCATGCATGTGAGTTGAACTTGTTCCTACAAAGTTGAGGTGCATCCCTTCAAACGATAAGCAGCGAGCTTTATTTGTTTATGTTCAGGGATCTCCATGAACTCGAACAATATCTCGACATCATTTAGCCAGTCGAGGAAGTCTTCAATGTGAAATTGGCCATTGAATGATGGAAGGTCCATCCTCGTATTAAAATCTGGTTGATGTGCCACACGGTGCAAGATTTGTGGGTCCTCAGCATTGTTGTCACAATCAAGGTGGCGTTGAAGCGCTTAGGCCCGATGAGGGGACCTTAGCTCTTCACCATAGCAGAAGTAGCTCGAGAGGTTCATGGAGGCATTTCCAATTCTCCTTCATCTCGTTTAACTCAGCACGAGTAACGATGTCTTCCATAGTTCTCAATGATTTGATACCAATTTGATCAGCACCAGGATCAAATGAGAATGAAGAAGACAAAAAATACAAGAATAAACCAAAGTACTATCCAAGAAGAGGCATTTCTGATTTTGTCTATGGTATCTCGCTTTGGTTACCAACACCTAGTCTTCTTATATTGAATGATGTTGAAAATAAAATTTCTAAAAATCATTAAATATTCTAATTTGAAATTTAAGTTCCTTATTGCCCGTTCACCTTTATTCCTATCGCGCATCTCTAAGCGGCTCTGATGTAAAATGCCCTATAAATCCAACTCAACTTTGCTATTGTTGATTCCCGGGAAATTATATCACAAGTTATTTGTTACCTATAATGGCATTAATTAGCTGGAGCTAATCAGTCGACTCACTAGTTATTTCCAATACTTTTTGTTGTCTTATTTCTATTTCCTTTTTATTTTGATTTCTTAAATTAAAGACTGTTGTAATTTATCAATAAAAGGGACAATGAATAGAGAAAGAGTATCTCATCTTTGCTTTAGAAATCAACATTTGTTTAGAGCATGGATTCATTAGTTTCAAGCTCCAAAAACTAGAAACAAGACCTAAGTATCTCATAATAGCATTATGTTGAAAACGTAAGTATTAAAGGAGCTTCGTGGATTATACAACTAACTTAATTTATGCCAATTTATATTTTTATAGTTCAAACCTCCAAGTAGGGTTGCATAAGGAAGTCTGTATAGTTGGTTTTTGACCGATGACTCCCAGACCAGATGGTCTTAGGGCACCATGTGATGAACATCTCTCGGACTTACTTACTCAGACATTCCCAAGTTCTAAATTGGAGTTTGGAACTTAAGTAGTGAGTTAGGTAT
Organism: Pontederia paniculata; assembly: GCA_001647135.1. Classification (NCBI taxonomy): domain Eukaryota; kingdom Viridiplantae; phylum Streptophyta; class Magnoliopsida; order Commelinales; family Pontederiaceae; genus Pontederia; species Pontederia paniculata. Next base: position 10,646 of record LTAE01001908.1, on the reverse strand, counting down.
TCATGTTTGAATAAGAGTAAGTTGGAATAATGGAAAAAAAGCAAATGGACCGAGCAATCGAAAGTTAGTATGATAAGCTAGCCATAACTAGCCTTTCTAGCCTTTGTTGGTTTGTTATCGCCTAGCTTGCCTATGAGGAGAGCCAAGAGGGTGAAGGACATGTCTAGGAGGTTGCACGATGCTATTTTTTTATTTTTTTTTTAAAGGCAAGGATGATGGCAGACTTGTGTCTGGCATCCATTTTATTAATAATTTAAAACTTTACAAAGTATTCATGTACAAGTATGAATGTGAAATCATTAGCTAAAGTTCAACCACTGGTTAATTAATCTCTTTGCCACTTCCATGACTGAATGACCAGGCATGACTGAAGGAGGTCAGTGCTTTGTTGAGTGGTTGTGGACTGCTAGAGGGTTATGTGTAGAGTGGGATTGTCAGGGAAGTCGCAAGGGACATTCTCATCGATGATGGTTTGTTATTCTTCTTTGACGTCTTTGGTAGCATTTTCTCCTTTTCTGGTCATGTTCCTCACCAATCGTGATACATGGCAGCTGACACATTAGCAGTGAGCGGTTTAATTGTATCTCATGCACTGAAGGTCCCGCAAAGTCCTTAGTGAGGTGACCACAATGTTGACAATTGAAGCACAATCCCGATTAGGGGGCTATTACCTGGCGGAAAGAGGTGAGTGTGTGCCTCCAAGTCATCCTAAAGACCACAACATTGTGGGCGCAGAGTTATGAAGGAGGGAGCGCGAAGGAGGGAGCGCGAAGGAGGAGAGAGAGAAGGAGATGAGAGGGACAAGGGAGGGTTGATGGCGCTGCCGTCGGGCTGGACCTACCAGAAACGAGCGTTGGGTGCCGCGAGGCTAGACCTATTGGAAACAGGGGAGGGGGAGTCAATTCCATCTTAAACCTTAAGAAAACAATTTGATAGTTTGTCACGACGTCTGTCTACAGCCATGTTCTGCAACCTCATTGGATCAAGAGAAATGTCCAACCTCCTTTTATGTTGCATCTGTCAAATCGCCAACCAATGTAGCATAAGAACAGAGTCACGACCTCATATCATCCGAATTTGAAGATGAATTCTTTGAAGAGTGGACAATCCAATGTAGCATAAAATTTTGTTGTAGTAATTTATTTGTTATTTTAGGTATTTTGGTTGGAGCAAAAACTATTTGTAGAACTCTATATAAAATCTTCATTTGTATGAATAAAACTCATAGATGTATATTTTTTTATCGAACTTTGTGTTTTTTATCGTAGGATTTATGATACCTTTGGTAGATTACGATTCCAAAGTGACTTTGGGAAGATTTCCGATCAATTATTTTTCTTATTAAATTGAAACAAACAACTTGTAGATCACCATCATTGGAGGATTTCGTGGATTTTGAGATTGTTTTTTGTATTTCGTCTAGACTTATCACCATCATCGACCCGCCTATGTCCATCAAAAAATCTAAAGCAAGATTGTGAAATTCAAGAGTTTAAGTAGATTTGTTTTCCTTCTTGTAAACTCGTATCATGAACTCGTAGATTTTATGTACCAAATAAATTTGATTATAAAATAATGAATATACATCCACAATACAAATTGTGAGATATGAAAACTAATATTCAACTCTTTATCAAGTTAAAAAAAATGAAAAATAAAAATGCACTTTATATTATTTGTGAACTACAATTAATAAGTTAGCAAACAAAATTATCTAATATTTATATACATTTTATTACACAAAATGAAGGATCGTATATACTCGTATATAATCGTACAAACTCGTATAAAATAGTATAAACTCTATAACATTTTACATGAGTTTACACGGTGCATAAATTATTTTTTAGTAGAATTTAAGAGTCTAACTCATTTAATAGTTTATATTGATTTAACTCGTTTTGCTTATTTAAACTCTTAAACTTGTAAGAGTGTAAAAGTTGACTTGAGTTTGACAACCTTGATCCAGAGTGACTATGGTGGATTCAAGAACAACTACTTTTCTTTCATCCTCAAATTTGGATGGTATGAGGCAGGGACTTTGCTAAAACGCTGCGGCAACAAGAGATTTGATGGATGGATACAAAAAGGAGGTTGGGCATCTTTCTTTAATTTTTTGTTCAATGACCAAAACCAAAGATAACTTCAAGTCTAATCAACCTTCTTTGATACCACTTGATGCACTGGGCTTGCAAAAGACGGACTTAGGGAAGGTATCGATAGTGATGAGGCGAGGCAAACGACAAACAAACAATCCATGATCTATTGAGAACCTTGAAATCCTATCGACAATGTCGATTTGAAAATCATGTGTTTCAGTTTGATAAGAGTTTTCGGAATCTACCAAAGACATCGTGAATCCACGTGATAAAGGAATACAAAGTTTAATTGAAAGAAAATATTCATCTCTAATTTTATTCATACCAGTGAAACTCTTACATAGAGTTTTACAAATAGAATTGTTTCAAACTAAAAGACCTAAACCAACAAATAATCAACGTAAGATAAAATATCAAAACTACCTAATAATCCTAACTAATACAACTTTCAAACTAACAAGACTCTGTGCTGCATCATTACGCCACTTCCCTCCTACACTATTTTGTCACCTCCCCACATTGATGAAATAATTCATTTAAGTCTCAAAGTTCTTTATAAAAACAAGTATGTTATTTATGATTCTCAACAGGACATGTAGGATAATAAGCTGAAATTTGCCAACCTTTACCGTTGTTTGCTGAACTATAAGATTGCTTAAAGAAAGAAATGTGCATGCGTATTGATTGAATTGTGTGATATTTCTGTTATACAAACTTTAGAGATAGATTGCAAACAGAGAAATGTCTTGTACTCAAGGAAAATTGGAAGAAAAAGGTCATGCTTTACTAAAACAGGAAGATGAAGAAGTAATACACGAGAATAATATAGGTTAATAAGACACTACCTTTGATCTGCATTTGTTCATAATATCAATAAATTCATTACGTCCAATTCCTGTAAGTCTCAAGGCATCTGCAGCACTGAAATTGGGGATGCTGTCATATGGTTGCTCTGCAAGAGTATTTAGAATTTAATATATGCACATATAAGCTATGATAAAGTATTTAGAATTAATAATGGCCATGCAAGAAGTATAAAAACACAAGTATGCACATTAAAAAGTCCCTTTGCACTTTGATGAAAATAAAACTAATATCTTAAATTGTTGGTAACTCTTCAATAATCCGACTCTTTTCTAAATACAGGCAACACGTTGGAATTATCATATATGTTTCTTTTCTGCTCAACACCCATAAAAAAGAAATCTTCAAAAAAGTGATGCATGTAATAAGAATACCTTCATGCCTGTAAGTCAAATCTATGCAGTAAGCATATGATTAGTTATCAAGCAACTAAAGCCACAATGTTGAGGTAAAGTGGAAATAAACATCCAACTAACAATCAGAAACAAGAAAAATATCAATCAGACTAAATAAACATAAAATTTAACATTTCTGGGGAAAGATAGTACTAGCAAGATAAGTATCTCATAGTTTCCTTTCTATAGCCCCTCCAAGTACAAGATAGTTTTATTATAAAGAAACCATTTTCATCTGAGAAAGAACTGAGGGATTCCACTATTAAATGCAACAAAAAAGGTCTATACTAAAATGTCTCTACTAGATTTCCTCTATGGTTCATGTGCAGAATAGAAGGTAAGCTATAAAAGGCTGCTGAAAGAAATCCAATCTGAAAAAATATTACAAAGTTTAGACAGTTATTACATGTTATGAGATACAGTGTTTGAATTTCAGTTATTCGTTCCTGATCTTTGTAAAAAAAAAAAAGATACAGTATTTGAATTTCCATTATTCGTTCCTGATCTTTGTAAAAAAAAACATTCCCCATCAACTTCTAAAAAGTTATAAAGGAATTTTTGAGGGATAATTATAGATGATTTTTTCTCTGTTGTTTGCTGTACATTGAAGGCCTTGTGTCAGAATTGACTAATCTTGTAATAGTATAGCAGCTTTGGAGTATTATTGTACCTTTCACCAAATAGGTTGCCTAGGAAGGTTCTTATTGCAAAATGAAAAAATGAACATGTAATAAATGCGAGTAAGAAAATAGATAAATGTAAAAGAAGAGAATGAAATGAGACCAACATGGGTGTTTATAGACATTTGGGTTTACCATTCTTCATAACCTCGAAGATCATGTCACAGTAGTATCTGAAGGGTGAGATCCTCATAACACGACAAACATAGTCTGTCAGATGATATGGAAACAGCTGCAAAATCGTTTAAATTGAGATTAATACAAAAAGGTGCCATCTATGTAGAAGTGTAACATCTAAGCATCCAAGTCCAAATCTTAATACCAATGATGTTGGGTCTAAAAAGTACATAGAAACTGAAAACAAAGGGAGGAAACAGCAAAAGGATAATATTATAGAAGCCAACTAGTCAATACGAATTCAGAAACTGAATCCTAAATAAAAACTCATGCATTGCATGGCAATATGTTGCAATAAGTGAGAGAAATCAGGATCCAATACATACTGCAAGATTTCTACGTAGATAGCGCATCATTTCTTCATAATAATCTGCTTCTTTACATATTTTACGTGCAAAACATTGATTCCATTGAAGTCGTTTCCTGATGCAATAGTCAATGATCCTGCATTGGGGAAAACTTAAATCTTATCTGTTATAGATTTCAGAACAAGGGTAAGATACATGTAACCAAATGAAAAAAAAAGTATCAAACTTTCATGTCTCAATGAGAATTACAACAAAGTAATCAGCTTTGGGGAGTGTAAGTAACCAAATGATGCAACAATGGGAAATGTTCGACGTCACTGTAGATAAATGTAATCTCCAGAGGTGTGATATCCTCCCAAAAACTATTAGTGCGTTGTTGATGATCTCAGTTCGCCAAAAAATTGGCAAATTTATTATGAGTCCATGATTTAATGAAACACAAACAAGAGCTGACAAAGAAATTCCAAAAGTCTCTAATGATGTTCTTCACTGCTCATGGGCATTTAGACCCTTGAAAATTCAAAAAATGTTTTCTAGATCTGGTTCCAGTCTTAGGCATCAGCATCCTCATTCTTAAAAATGAAGAAAACCCTAAAGTAAGTTCTATGCTGCTGCTTCAACAACCCAAAATGATTGCAAAAGTGAAATTAAAACTAGTAAACTTTTTGATAAATTTGTGAATACAAGAGTTTACTTATAGATTGGTGCAAACAAGATATTTACTAAACTAGTTATGATCTCTCTCTTGAACACAAGCAACTGTCATCCGACGGCTTTAAGTTATATCTGTTTACAATACAGAACATCTGACCTTCTATGCCACTCTTCTTTCGAAGTCAGAGTCGCCTGTAGCCTCTTCGGCAGATTCTCCCAAGGGCATTCTTCTCTTATACCCTTCTGAATATGCTGCTCCTCGACCGTCAATGGACCACGCTGCATTTCCTACTGCATCCACAAAAGGAGAAAATACAGATATGAAAATTGTCCACCATTCCCTCGACTACAACATCTACATAGCAAAATAACATGAAACTATTCTCAAGAAGTAATACTTTGATGAATCATTCAGGATCTCTATCAAGTTCTTTTTCTCCAGAAACAGCTAGTAAACAACAAAGTTCCAATCATAAGGCAACATTACTAAATCAATTCAACAAGTCGGATGGACTTCAGATTCGACAACCAAGAACAGATTCAACAACTAAGAAAACACGCCGCATTCCAAGAAAGAAATGAAGAAATAGAGTTACGGATATGGTAGTGTTGAGGGCGATCGATCGGTAGATATTAAAAAGGGAAAGAGAGAAGAAGAAAAAGAAGCATCGTACATTGCAATGCGAGACGGAGAGAAAGATCGAGATCGGGACGCTGCTCCTTTTGGGAGTCTCGGTAGTACTTAATGGTACATTACTTGAAACCCTCGCCGGAGATTTACTTGACGACTCGACGGAGATCGAAGTGGCGAACGGAAGGAGGAGGACGACGAGGAGGAGGACGTTGAGGACTGTAACGGATGCCCGGGAATTTATAACTGCTACATATAGAAATGGGCTGTGACGGCAATTTCAATGGCCCAGTAACCTTTGCTGGGCTTAATCGAGGTGAGTACACGAGGCCTATCAAGAGTTGAATTGAAATGATTAAAAAAATTTCCTCATCCATTAAAACAATTTCATTCCTCAAATTTTCAAGAAAATATTTGTACTCTATTTAGATTTTATATAGTTAATTGTACTAAGTATGTGATCATCTTGCGTCATTAGAAAGAAATTTGATGTCTCACGACTCATCATCATCACTCGTTAAATAAAAAAGTTCGAAGAGTACAATGAGTCTATTTGACTTAGCTAATAAAAAATATTTAATAAATATTAATACTAATAAATATTTTTTAAAAAATTATTTTAAAATATAAGTACTTTTGAATAAAAAATATTGATAATATTAGTAAATAGTTACAATATTTATTAATATAAATATTGGCTAATTGTAATATCTGCCCAACTAAAAACAAAGCAGAAAAAGAAAAAGAAAAAATGAAAAAGAAAAAGAGTAAGTGGAGCTTGACATGTGTCAACACCCTATTGGACCCCAAACACACTCCTCTCATTCTCCCTCAAGTATATAAGTCTAAATGTCAGATTTTTACCTATTTCCCTCTCTCATTTTTCATTGGGAACATTGGAAACTCAGTCTCAAGGTCCAAATCCGAAATTTGAAGTGTTGTTCATGCAATTACAACAGCAAATCAGCAAAGAAAAGAGGAATTTCTGAGGCAAGGAGCAAGAGAGGAAGGGATTGAAGAGTAAAGGAAGGGAAAGGGAGAAGCTCTAAGGGAAAAAGGAAAGGAATTAGGGCTCAAAGGTATGTAGAGGGATCCCCACATTGACTTTGTGTCAATGTGGTTTTTTTATGACTGGTCAAGCATGCTAATAATATGATTTATAATTGAAAGTATGAAAATGTAACTTAGGGTAGCAAAGTATTATGTTTATATAAAGCCCTAAAGTACGTTTTAGCCTTTGAAATTATGGATTTCATATGCTAGAAGTAGATGATGTTATGATGGTCATTAGATGATCAAATGTATGAGCTTGCTATAGTATTGAACCCAATTGAATGATGTATTGAACGATATCGACAACTTAGAAAAACCCTAGGTATATAATCTATTATGTATTTTACAAAATGACCATAGTATGACTCAGGACAAACTGATAGTGCTTAGGTATTTTGGGAATAACTCTCAAAATATAAATCAGAATGAGATGAAATCAGTTCCTATAGAAACTAGATTTTGATATCTACGTTTCGATATATCATTTACAATTTTTGGACAACTATAGCTTGACCAAAATACCCTCGAAAGTGAAACTATTAAAGAGAGGCAGGTTCAACCGACCTGGGGCAGTTTCAACTGACCTGGGTGTTAGATTCAACCGACCTGACCCCATAATTAAAAAAAATATTATTATTATTTTAGTTGAGTCTATTGATTGATAACATAGGTCACGTATTGCATGTTCAGCCGTAATAGGTTAAAATGTTAATGTATTGATGTATGATTGTATGAAATAAACATGTTGGAGTTATGCATTGGGCGCATGTCGGGATGGAAGATAGATGTTCTCGCCTTTATGACCCAAACGTGGGGTATGGTGGATTGCTTCGCGCAGAGTCCACGAGAGCAGGTTCGTCCCTGGTTTAACTAACCAATTATGACCGACCAAGGTTACCCCAATTCTCGAACACATGTAAAGGCTCATGATAAATGATTGAAATGAACCTAGGGTTGTCATTTGATGATTGACGGATGAATAGTTCAAGGAATCATATGGATATGAAAGGATCAAGGATCCTTATGACTATGAAATGAGCAAGGCTCATCATGAAATGGGGACGACTTCATATGGGGATGGCTATATGGGGACGGCTCAAGGAAGTCACAAGGTGAACTTCCGGTTATCAAATGACAACAAATAAGATAAATGTCTAGCATGAACACATATGTTATTGATATGAACATTAGGAAGTCTAATGTATGGAGTGTTCATGTTAGATATGATTATGATTATGAAAATGACTAAAGCCAAAGATATAACGACTTTTATGAATTATGGTTCATTTCAAGGAAGTCACAAGGTGAACTTCCGGTTATCAAATGACAACAAATAAGATAAATGTCTAGCATGAACACATATGTTATTGATATGAACATTAGGAAGTCTAATGTATGGAGTGTTCATGTTAGATATGATTATGATTATGAAAATGACTAAAGCCAAAGATATAACGACTTTTATGAATTATGGTTCATGGAACCTTATGTTATTGTTGGATCATGGATCCTATATGTTTTATGATTATTTATGCATAAAAGTTATGCTGATTTATGATTATGCTAACTATGCATATGTAAAGAATTTTATTGTTAATGTTTATGACTCTACATACTGGGCGAAAGGTTATGGGATTATGTCCCCTGCATTGGATCTTGCAGGTGCAAGTAGACATGGTTAGTTATGATGGTATCGCTGCTCATGACCAAGAAAGTTGCACATGACATATGCTAAGTATCAAGTCTAGTCTCATGTATGGCCAATTAGTAGGCTTATTTTCTATTTTTCATGTGTCGAGTTTTATGTATCGAGCTATGTGGCTCAAGACTATGTTTAAGCCAAGGGTTTTGATGTAACTTAATGTGTTTAAGTTAACATTATATTTTATGATGATCATGGATCAGTTTTTGAAATTCGAATTCGCTATTTTAATGCTGATTTTTATGAATTTCCGCTGTATATGATGTATGTATCCCTGTGGCACCTCGTGAACCACCTCGATTCGTGTCGAATATCGATTCGTGCACGTGTGGGGCACGTTCACGGGGCGTTACAAAATTTTTGGTATCAGAGTCAACCTCGCGAGCTCACTTGAATCACGTGGGACTACCCCAAGGGGGGAAGAACGTAAGGACCCAACACAAGGCTAAGGGTTTAGTCCCACATGACCAAAACACGAAGGTGGTCATGGACTTATAAGTGACCACCATCTTCACCATTCAAGACGCGTTTTAAATTCGTGCGAGTCATGGACTCAAAGCGAATAATTTCTTGAATGAGATTGGGAGCGTTACACTAATATTCTTGTACTCATATCATACTTATATTAAAAATATGGATAAAAATATAATATAGTTAGTTAATAAAAATAAGTTAATAATTTTAGAATAAGTAGAGAAGATTCTACTTATATTTTTCAACTTATGTGTAATTACTTTAACAATTTATTAATAAAAAAATTATTTATCAAATAGGAAGAAATTTTATAAATTAACTTATAAATAATTTAAGCTTAATCAAACAGGCGAAAGAAATACTTTATTCACTTCATTTATACGTCTATGTATATGTAAGCATAGTACGTTGTGAAATTGAATGGTCAGACATGGCGCGGCTTGGATGACATGGTTCACGCATGCAGCGTCGTGTCGCCGAAGTGGTTTTAGCACTTCCGTTATTAGTATGCATAAATAAATACATGGCATCCCCTCCACCACTTTATGTTGTTGTTTGACCAGAATAATAAATTTGTTCCACTGTTCCATAAAGTGAAATGCCTCCCAATTTAATAATAAAACTACGGTAAAATGAGCGGCCCACTTTTACATATATAATATAAATATGAATTTGTACTCCTAAATTTATTTTCGTATTTTTATGAAGTATATAATATAAATATGAATTTGTACTCGTAAATTTATTTTCGCATTTTTATCTTCATAAAAATACGAAAATAAATTAACCCTCGCATATTTACTTATTTGGAAACGTTTGGACAGTTAACTAATCATAAATTTATTTATTCAACTTCGCAATGCTCTTTGGCACGACTGACAAATTTGCTTCGTGCAATTTTTTTCTGAAACTTAAACTAGAACGGTAAAATGATGCCACCAGCAAAAAACGAAAACAAGCACAATGTCTGGAGGCCTCATGTAACGCCACGAAATTTAAAACTTTTTGAGCAATATTACACATTATATAACATTGACTTGACTCTTGACTTTTCAGTTAAGAACCATGCCACATCAGTGAAAGATTAAGCAATTAATAAAAAGTCTAATATATTAAGATAAATATGCTAAACTGATCTAACAAAAATGCCTGAACAATCTGACATGATATAATAGTAATGATAAAACTCCAAATAAATGAGTTTGAAGGTACAACTCAATAGAAACATAAGATATCATCAATCTAAGACCAGAAGACACCATGTGCAACTGTAGCCTGTCATGAGCATCGTCAGTGCACGCCACCATCATCATGTAAGAGTACCTAATTCCCTGCGGGGTCCAGATGCAGGAGAGGCGAACCTCTCGTGAGCTAAAGCCTAGTATGTAAGGCTCAAATAGGAATAAAATAAAATAGAATAATAAATCATGCTTAAGTAAAATATCATAGAAAACATGAAATTTATTATTCATTGGCATCATCATAAGTCCCCTTTTTAAGGGTGAACATCATCATCATCATCATCATCATAAGACGAAGAGCTCTTCTTTATTTTAAGGGATTCTCATGTACCTTCATGCGACATGGCATCAGTGGTTGTACAGGACCA
>LTAE01001907.1:49519-62297 GCA_001647135.1 Pontederia paniculata | reverse complement strand
GAGATGTGATAAAAAAGAATAGTTAGATCACATTTCAACAAAAAGGCCAGACTACATCACAAAATCAATAATAAATTTTATTGTGTTCCATGCGTGGAACAAAAAAACTATACGAGTCCTTTCTAATTATCCGAGGTTGATCGACGTTCAAAACTAGGTTTGAAACGTATTTTTTGTAAGGTATTAACGATTAACTCATATCTTAATTATGAAGTTTGAATTTAAAATTATTAACTTTCTTAATACTATCAATTAAGGTAACTCTCGACCAAACTATAGAAATTGGATTCCCGAGTTGGTGAAGCCTTCTACCGAGCCATTGCACCGGAAAGGGATTTTTTTGGTGAACCTAACAGAGCTAACTAGAAGGGAAAAATGCCTCACAAATTCTACTCTCTCTCTCTCTCTCTCTCTCATACACACATTTGTTTTGCGTTTTCTATATGAAATTTTGAACGCGGCAGTAGTTGGTTACATCTAATAAACTCCACATCCTAAATTTATACGATGTTGAGGTCAGTGACCATGGCCCTCCTCCGCAACTGCTTCTGCTATTTTTTTTTTTTTTTGGGCGATGGGTATACCCCGTCGGTGTACAGACTATTAGTATTCAACTAATTTGATGTTCGGACGGATGACGATAAAAAAAATTCTGATCGATGTTCGGACAGATGACAGACAAAAAAAATTCTGATCAAAGTGACAGCTCTAAAACTCAAATTCAAGATTACTAGCTCCCACGTCTCTCAATCCAGAATACAAACTCACAAATTATCGCCAACCAACATTGATTTGCTTGTGCTATTTTTTTGACTTTTCTTCTTTTGTGCTGGTTATTTTAACCAGAAAGCCAGGAACCAACTCACGTACTTCATGAAGGTGCAATTTTTTTTCAAAAAAAAAAATCAAATTCATTCTTCACTAATGAACCTGCCACCAATTACCACTTTGGCGAAGCCTAATCGAACATTGTTATATATACATGAAAATAAATGTGTGGCACTTAAAACATTGGATATATCCTTTTGTTAAGAGATGATTAACGTACGATTTATTTTTCAATCCCTAAAAAAGTTTGGACTCGTGCACAAAAGAATATTCCTTTTCCCAGATATCTCCACTTTTTTATATCAAAAGAATAATACATCAATTAGTTTGATGGTGAAGGGTTAACTAACTCAGCTAATACAAACACAAGAACAAGTTAAAACTTTTGTTTTCATAATAAAATAAACCACAATGAGAACTTTAGTTGTAGTAAAAATATAAGAAACTGCAAACTAATATTAACACATAATTTGATAACAATGAACAATGATTATTCTAAGGGTTACAGTTAACAATAATAAATTTTGTCCACAAATTCCCAAAACTTTTCACATATTCTAGTAAATTAATTCTTCTTTTTTTAGTTAACATTTCATCATATCAGAGGTTATTTGTTCTAATTAACCTCATAAGAAACCCTAATAAGAAAAAAAATTAAGAAGAAAAAGAAAGGGTAATTCGAACTAGATCAAGGGGCGGAAGCAATCGGGGCAGCGGACGAGCCCGTTCTCGTTGCACTCGTTGCAGCTCCGGAACCCGCCGCCGCCCTTCTCGCTGTACTGTTTCCGGCTGCCGCTGCACACGCCGCACAGCAGGAAACGCACGCCCCCGCAGCTCTCGCAGGTCCCCGGCGCGCACGCCGGTGTCGCCGCCCCCTCGATCAGGCGCTTCAGCTCGCCGGACTCGTGGAGGCGCCGGATCTCGTCGGCGCCGCCGATGTACCGTCCGCCGATGAAGACCTGGGGGAGGCCGATGTGCTGCCGGCGTCGGCCCAGGATCCCCTTGAGCTCCGTGAGGAACCCGGAGTCCATGGAGAGGTCGCGCTCGTCGACGGCCACGCGGAAGCCGCGGAGGATGGCCCGGACGGCGCGGCAGTCCTCGAAGGTCCCCCGGACGACGCGGAGGGAGGTGTAGTAGAGGACGATCCGGCGGTCGGAGGGGAAGGACGGGGCGGAGGATCGGAGCGCGCGGAGGGCGGCGGAGGCGACGCGGACCCGGTGGAAGACGCGGCGGACGGACGACGGCGGCGGGGTAGACGCCGAGGAGACCGCGGGGCAGAAGGGCCCGTCGGCGTCGTCGAGGAGGGACTGGACGTCCTTGAGGGTGCGCAGGGTGAAGGAAGGGGAGCGGGCCAGCGGGGTGGCGGATCCGTCGACGGCGACGCCGTGGTCGCCGGTGGCGGAGATGAAGGAGTTCCGGCGTTGGAGCTTGACCCACTGCGGCCACATTAGGGTTCGACGTCGNCTCTCTCTCTCTCTCTTTTTTGTTTATTTTCTCCTCTCTCTCTCTCTCTCTCTCTCTCTCTCTCTCTCTCTGTTTTAATTACAAAAAATAATAAGTTAATGCATTCTTTATAAATTTGTTATATTGCTGAAGAAAACTATGTCAATAAAACAAAACAAAAACAAAAAAAGTAGTTTCTAAGATATTTTTTAGTATATAAATAGTAGTGGCTTAAAAATGGCCCCTATATATAAATACATTGTTTTCCTTTTCTTATACGTTAATGCACTTTCTAAACATGCCTTCATTTGTAAAAAAAAAGTTAAACGGTTACTAATATAATTAATAAATGTATTAAATTGCTGTTAAGAGTAAATGTTCCTAGACTATTAATTTCCAAGATCTCAAGATACTATTTTTTGAGAGTTACTATATCCTCCTAATTCATGTACCTAACATTCTCCTCATCACTCGTAATGATATGATTTATAATTTTATCATTTTTTAGTATTAAGAGATTTTTTAGGTACGAAGAGTTTAATTTTTTTTTATATTAAAGTTTTGACAACTCTCATATCAAAATCTTTTAAAATTTCCACTGTTCAAATTTCACCTTGATTAATTTATGTTTTATTACTTTACGTTGATGATCTCATATCAATGCTCCATTTATTTTAACAAATATATATATATATATATATATACATATATATAGTAAGATAATTGTTTGAAAGCATTAAACAAATTGATCAGTTGAATTTTTTTTACCAAAACAGATAAGCAAAACTTAAAAGTATGAATTATAGTTTTTCAAATAAGAAAATATTTTTTTTATATTCTTAAAACATCTTTATGTTTATTAAAAGTCATACAACAAATATAGAAAAAGATAAATATATTTTTATATATTTTTTTATGAATTTATTTTCGTCGAAATTAATAGAGCCCAAAATTTGGCTGCCTCCAAATTCCAATCGAATCAACCACTATTTGCTGAATGATAGAGTATTATTCCATTCCATTTTTAGGATCAAATTGCAGGTTGTCTTTATTGGTTGTCATTGATTACTATGCATCATCAGCATCAGCATGCTTCTTTCACAAGTTTCGACTGCGATGCGCATGGCACATTTATCTGAAACGTCATGCAGAATTCTACTAAAATGTTCTTTTTCCCTTTTCTTTGTTTGAAAAAAATAGCATAAATTAAATTGATTGATATATTTCAATGGTCAATCAGAATTAATAATTTCGAAATTAAAAAAAAAATCATATTTCCACTCGAATACCAAATTATCAAATTATCAAGTATTAATAATTCTAAATATGGATGAGTTGTCCTGGAAAATAAATAACATAACTTTAAACGTGTTTGGTGTGAGATCAATGGATCAAAATGGAAGGTAGCAATTTAAGGTTATTTTTTTATTACCTCAATTTAAGGTTTTTAATGCGAGTTCCAGTTGGCAAAAAAGTTCTCAAATGTAGAACAGTAGAACTGAACATGGGATTTTGTTTACTTCAAAACGGGATGAGTTAATAAATTAATCTGTTCAACTGTTGGCACTTGGCATGTCGAAATTTTAGTTTAATGGTCATAGGGAATAAATTTTCAAATATTTAGGATTTATTAAATGTCATTATAGAAAAAAATTTGATAAACTTGGCACCAAAGCTTTGTTTTGGCACTTTTTCCTCGGTTGCCACACCATTAATTTAATTCGCAAGCGGCCTATTTAATTTGAAGTTTTACTTCGAAAGATAAATATTTTAAATGAAGGTGTGTTTTGACTCAGTCAAATTACTAAATTTGTTGCTTAAAAAATGATTTGAATATAGGATATGAATTTCATATGTTTACTTCATCCACTGATATATTTTTTAAAATGAGCATTTTAGTACTATTCCTAAGTTACCCCTTATGTTGCATGTATTTTCTTTTCCTTGTGAACATGTTCCATGTATTTTGATGTTTATCATCTTGCTTCCCATTCCATCTTTCTTTTCTGTTTTCATCATACATCAATGAATCTATTTTGCTATTATCCTTCGTCACGAAAGAGAGTGGCTTCTACATTTAATTTTTTTTAATTAACAATTTTTTTATATTTAACTAAAGAAAAATAAATGTCACTGTAAAAAGTAATGTTTAATACGAACATATGTTTCAACAATGAATTTTTAAGTAAACTAGATGGTACTTATTACATTAGAATCAAAAATAATATCGAGTAATATATAATAATAAAAATTTATAATTTTATACCTAAAGTTTATTTGTATCATTTTATATTTATTACATTTTAAATCAGTAATAAATTTATATAAGCTAATTGTTCGTATGAAACTTTTTTTGATGACCTAATTCAATTAAAAAAAATCTTATGTGTTCTGTGTTTGCTTCTTTTTCTTATTTATTTATCCTAACATATACTTTAATCGTACATCAGGCAAATATTTTTTATTGCCTTGATCCATGGCATGAAGTAAAAATTAATCGTGTTATTGAAAGTTGAAACCATTACTCATTAGTTCAACATTTGTCCACTAATCAATTAATTAAGCTTGATAAACATAAGTACATAACCTTAATCCTCATTCCACTGCCGACTTTATACGCTTTGTATGAAATAAGGTTCACCAAACAAGCGACATATTGTTAATTGGTGGAACTAAATTTTTTGAGGTGTAAGGTAAAAATGAAAATTTAAAATAATGTTTGTTCAATCATTTAAACAAAAAGGTTTTGAAGGCCAACTAAAACTTTGCGAATTTTAAACAAATGCAACTTACCGATTGACCATGTTATTGGTATTTGAAGTCATACTCATGTATAAAGGATTACTTACAAAAAAACGTTTATATATTTCTTTTTTTCTCTTATTTCGTGTCCCTTTATTAGTTATATACTAATTATATTAGACAAGTTTGTCGCAGAAAGAGGTGACCGCTCTCATAACTGGAACACAAGGATTCGACAATGTCGAATCCGATGGCATCCATTGGTCAGTAATCATCCAATGCAAATAGAGAGCGACAAAGATGTACAAACTTTATCACTGAGTGGGGTTGGAGTGAAAATGAGTTTCTCCCTGCTTAAAAGAAATTTAAATTTAAATTTTTTAAATATAATATTTTTTTATTAAAAATCTCATTCATCATAGTTAGATATTCGATTTGAGACGACACAAATTAGTCGGATGCTAATAACCTCAAATATTGAAAGTACAAAAAAAATATAAAAACTTTGATCACTCGTGTAGTAATTCATTTATTTTAATTTCCACTATTAAAAGTAAAAAGTACATGTTTTATTATTAAAAACAAATTTAAAATTTCTTAGTCTATGTTCTAGTAGGTTGTTTAATTTTGCTTCAGTTAATGTGTTTGATGCCATTTTCTATAATGTTTATATAACGAAACTGAAAATCGGGTTGGAATTCAATTAGATTATAATTAAATTATTTCGATTAAAATTTATTGAAATAATTTTATTTATAATAGTTTTGAATATACAGCATAATTAATATTAAATGATGATATGTGAAATAGTAGTAATAACCCACTAATAATTAAATATTGTTTATTATACGTTAATGTTCAACAAAAAATCACTCACAAATTATTGATGTTGATAGGTTATCATTAAATTTTGCATCGATTATTTACTTGTAATAACATATTAATTTATTATCCCAAAATCATTCTTAATGTTTTTTTTTCTTATTTATTTTATTTTATTTTTTCATTTTTCACTTTTGAAATTGAGCCAGGTTTTCCGTCGGCCTCCTTTAAAAAAAAAAGGTTTTCCGTCGGCTTACTATTTTTTACTGATTCGAGTAGTCTGATACTTATTCAAATTTTGATGTCCGCAGCAATCGTCGTTTCATAAGTAAATCAGCTTACTACTCTATTCGTCGTTTCATAGAATGGTATGAAACGACATAAGATTGCTTATGAAGAAACCTCAATTTTTTTTCTCAGAAATTACAAAAAAGGAATTGAATGTGTGCTGGATTGACTAATAGTACAATTCTTTATAGGAATCTATGGAAAGATAACATCTATAAAGTAGAGATTAAGAATGCTATTCTTATAAAATTGTCGGAGCAATAGTTGAAACAAGATTAGTTAATCCCAAATTAATAGTATTATCTGCAATCAATCAGACTCCATACAACCCATAAATTTATGTTCATCAGAGACATTCTAAAACGATGCTAAACCAAAATAATGATTGCATGAGCAGAATTAAATGTCCTCCGCAATAAAGCATGGGTTCACTACATGATCCAATTAATGCATAAGATGATGAAAAGAGACACTGAAACAAAGAGAACCCTCCATATTATCCATTGAGGAGCAGATGACGAAAACGATGATGCCTGAAATTCAAGACATTATGCGAGCTGATCTCACATAAAGACTATCAACGACCTTGCCAATGTTACTGATCGTTTCCAAAGTAGCAGGAAATATTGCATCCGCTTTGGGGTCTTCGAAGATAATAAGGCAGCCGGCACCTTGGTCAAGGGTCCCAGCGAACTTCTTGTCAAGTATCATTTGAGAGAGCTTCTTCTCGACATGATCGACTGGCAGCTCGATCATTTCAGCAACATGTGCAATCTCCACCTTTGAGTAGGGCTCGATCAACCTGCAAAGATTCTGCTCCAACAGGGTGTCATACAAAGATGACAGATGCCTGTGTACGATAGGGTCTTCCCCCAGCTGTGCAGTGTAATCTCGGAGGGCAGTTTGAAACAGTTTGAGTGACCGTTTTGCATGGGCATCAGCAACAGCTTTCATTGCATCCAAATCAGGACCTACATACTGCAATCCCGCCTTGGAAGATATTATACCAGCAACATCTTCAGCCTGGCTAACCATAATCTTGCACAAGAGCATGTATTTGAGGCTGAAAATAGCTCGAGGATCCTCCAATGCATTAAAGGCTTCAAATGCTTCAAAGAAATAGCTGTATGCAGTCTTGTAGTCCTTCTCTTCTGCATGAAGGATACCACTCTGCAAATCTATAGTGCCCTGCTGTGCTGGTGGAACATAGATTGCATTAGCAGCAGTTCTCGCTGCTGTTAGTGCAGCTTTAGCCTTTGGCAGATTTCTCAAGGAAAAGTGGAGTTTGCTCTCTAGAAGATCAATGTCAACTAATAGTAGTTTGTCATCCAACCTCCTAACTTCTTTGATCAGGCCAGAAAGAAGCGTCAAGGCCTCAGAGTATTCTTTGTTTTCCAACAAAAGTGCAGCAAGCCTTGCCTCAACTCGTTGTCTGAGAAATGTGCGCTTCTCTGCACGGGTCCATTCAACCATTTCCTTGCAGAGGGAAATTTGAAGATCAGATGTCCCTGGTATCTTGGCAACTGCATCAATGATGCTCCTCACAATTTTTGCTGTTTTGGCTTTTGGAATCACTGAAAAGAAGGGTCTGAGTTGGGTCAGAAGGCTCCTCAAATCCTCAGCTTTCTTTTCTTGTGTAAGAAGTTCAGTAAGATTTGTGATTGCCTGTTCTTTTACACGTAATGCCTCAGACGAAGATGAAGGATTTTCTATAACACGATAAAGAATAGAAATAGATTCAGACGGATCTTTAGCCTCCAATGCCTGTGCAACTGAATCAGTTGTAGCTGGAAGATAGGAGGAGTCCATCGTTGAAGCCTTTAGTCATCAAATGTAAAAGAGTTAGTATGAATGTCAAAAGAATCAAATGCAAGCCTCCCAAAAATGAACTTACTTATCGTCTGAACAACTAAAAAGAAAATGATGTGCCAATTAGCCACACTCGTACATTACATATTTCTATGACATAAATACCCAAACTAGTTCCATAACCAATCAAAAGTTTTTGAAAGTGTAGCCTCATTGGACCCTCAAACAATTTGTCTATTCCAATTCTCATCTTCGAGCCTGGTGCTAGAATCGATATGAGGATTTCGAAACTAGATGCATTTGATCCTTGCAAGTATCATTTCCAAATGCTCATTGCCGAAATTGCTCTTCTTTTTATCACCAACGCGATCTTAAAAAAATTCTAGTTGCATTCTTCTTTTGTTGATTATCTCTTACTAGTTCCTGCTCGATTAGTTAACAACATGCAATTTCATTTATTCATGTAGATTGTAGAAAGTATAGGCTAAAAACGTCTAAGGTTATTCAAATGAGATATGAGGTCAGTATATCATTACGTTAGCTGTTTCTTATTATGCCTATTAATAAGGCTTGTAATAGATTTTCTAGATACAATTTTCAGACTTGTATCTATACAAGTTTATCTTTTTTGGGATAAAGAACCTCGACCCAACTGATACAAATAGATATATCCTTACTCCTAAGCAAAACTACAGTATGCTCTATCGCTCATGCTCCAAGTTGGAGAATGCTCTTGCTTAAGTATGAGACTGATGAAATCCATGAATTCTACGCATTCATGCTTGGTTTTTCACAATTTCCAGCAGAAGACTTCTCCACCAAAAAAATATATATATATTCTTCATCCTTCTGAGTCTCTCCCTTAGATCCTTATGCCCCAAAATTCGTCCAGACCAATGCATACCAACTAAAAGTAAACACATAAGAAGAAAGCAATTATAGAACCCTAAATCTATGATCAATCAAGAACATAATACAGATACATAAATAAGGTCACAACACAAATTATACGACCTCTCAAGCAACCAAGGAAATATTTAGGAACCTTAACAGTGTCCCTGCCCTCCAAATATAAGGCAAACTAGATCTGAAAGATGAATAACATAAATAGAGAAGATCTAACAGGAAAGGAAAACGTCCAAGGACCTTGCTTGTCAGAACAGCGGCTCGCGCGCGCGAAGTGGGATCGCCGTCCGGAGCTCGCGCGAGAGGGCGACGGCAGTGGGCGGGGGATCGGCGTCGGCTCTCGCTTGAGGAGAGAGAGAGAGAGGAGAGGAGAGAGGAGAGAGATCGAAGGGGCGACGGCTCTGTAGCTTTGTTTGGGCAAAGGGTTAGATGTGTAGAGGAATAAGATGTAATCTGGACCATCGAACATATCGTAGACGGCCTGGATTTATCGTTGGCAGTGTGTAGCCAAACATGTATGATTATGATAATTATCAAACTCTTTTACTTATTTAATTGATCAATGTATAATTATAATTTATTTTTCTTTATATATGCTATTTAAATTATCAAATTAGTTTGATTGATATAAATTAGATTTATATTATAGTTTCTCTTACGACTCACCCAAAAAAACATTTTCTAGGAACTTTTTTTTGGAAAATGTCTTTGTTTCAACAAAATATTGTTTTATTACTCAAACTCAGTTTGATTTTCTAGATTTTATCGCATTTTTTCAATTTATAAATAGTGAAAAATGGGACCAAACAAACCGGGCCGTAGAAATGTTTTGGTCATGAGAAAGATGGGCCAACAGTTTGTAAGCTGCTGGGGCCTGGAGGAACATAATGTATTGGGCTGTTTAAAAAAATGGCCCAAGAAATTGCGTTTCTCGTATCGAATTTTATTTTATTCGGATAGAACCCGAATACAACTCAATTCATGCTGACCTAAGAGTATCAAGTCGGATCTTTTAGCAATTGGTTTTTTTTTCTTATTTTCTACTTTTCTAACATGTAATATTAATTATATTATTTTGAAAAGCAAGAATCATATTTCTCAAATATTTAAAATATCTTTTAGATATAAATTTTAAAAGTAATTTAAAAACTTTGACATAAACTAACTAAACTCGGTTTTAATAAAAATATCAATCAAACAAGCCGGGTTTAGAAAATCTAAACTCATACACGACATAATATATATAAGATATATATTATAAATTTACAAAAAAAACCAATTGGATCATTTTACAATACAGTTTAATTTTCCTCAAATTTTGAGATATATATATATATATATATATATATATATATATATATTACACATATAAATTTACAAAAAGGAATTAATAAGTTAACATACATATTATTATATGGTTTAATGGAGGTGAAACACACCTCTAGATGTTTTACCGTGAAACATCCATATGATCAACCGACTATTTTTAAATATATAGTTTAGATTAAAAATAACTTAAAACCACCTAACTAAATTAATATAACAACTTTCTCTCTCCTCTTTTAATTTAAATCATATATTTAAAAATAGTCGGTTGATCATCCACGATAAAACACCTAGAGGGATGTTTCACCTCCGTTAAATCCATTATTATATCCATTCATTTGTTTAGAGATAATGAAGACACAGTGCCATAATTACTAGATGTTAAGCGTATTTTTCTGTCTAGATCTAAAATCATTAATAAAAGGAAAAAATTTAGGAAAAATTATAAATATATATCTAAATAATTTTTCAAGATCTCCGGCACCCGAATCCTCCGATAACTATTTTTTATGTTTTGTCGATCTCAAAAAATTATGTATTCTTACATGTGATGATTACCTAATAAAAAAAAGTCCAGAGTTGATTAAGAGGACACTTCGCAAAAATCCAGAGAAAGAGAAATGGTGCCCTGTCATCCTTCACGCGCGAACAGTGCAAGCAAACAGATTGAGCCACAATGTGTGATAAAATGGACAGACATACCCGCAAACAGCGAAGTCCAGCAAAATATCCACCACTTGAACACACTACAACACACTACTCGTTCATTTAATTAAAAGAAAAATATCACTAGTACACTTGTTAATTTGTTTTGTCCTTGTAGCCTGGTTTCCTTTAGTTCGAATCAATGGTTTTTGTTCTTTAACGTTACCGGAAAAATAACTGAATCAAGAATTATTATCGTAAACTTTCTTTTATGAAACAAAAATAAATTAAATAAAATGTGTCGATAAATTGGCAACATCCCTTCATTCAAAATGAAAACATTTTATCCTCAAGTTAATCCAGACACAATTATGTGATTGATCAATTAATTTTGAGAAACTCGACCTCCACATAGCAATCAATTATTTTTTAGGTATACAGCGAACAATATATAAAACGAATATGTAATTTGAACAAATTAATTTGCATATATATGCAAATTTGTCATTGAAGGGAAATTATGTTGACAAGTATCGAACGTCCGCTCGATCAATGGACGTCCAAGCACTTGACCATTGGATGTTCGCTCCATTGATCTCTCGAATAATGGACGCCCGCGCGTTTGATCACCGGACGTCCGCTCCATTCAGGGACGTCCGCTCCATTGATCTCTCGATCAATGGACGCCCGCGCGGTTGATCATCGGACATCCGTTCCATTCATGGACGTCTGCTCCATCAATGAACGGACATCCGCTCCATTCATGGATGTCCGCTCCATTGATGAACGGACGTCAGCTCCATTGATGAACGAATGTCCGTTCCATTGATCTCTCGATCAATGAACGGATATCCACTCTCATGTGCTCAATCACCGGACGTCCGCTACTAAGATATTTTTTATATGTACAGTATAAAAGGAAGAGAAGGAGAGTTAGTTAGTTACACTTCTTCATAATAAAATTTCAGTTTAAGTTTTCCCCTTAATCGCTCTTGTCACTCTGTTCTTGTTACATGTTCTAGAGCTTGTTCGATCTCCAATGACGTCTATGTAGATTACTTCAGGATTGCTCTATTTTTGACAAATTAGATTGTATTTTGAGTCGACAGAATAGATCCCCAGTGATAAGAAATACACCAGGGTATTTCTCATAACAATTTATATCATTATTCTTTAGCGATATCATAAAGCTTGAAAGATACATTTGAGAATTTTATTTTTGATCTCTTGAAATTTAATCAAAGTGGATGGACGGTCGAGAATGATAGCTGCAAAATTTAATCTATAATTCAATATTTTTTTTATTTATTTTAATATATTATTTTATACGAGTAATTTGATCTTAAATTTTTATTTAACATCCATATTTTTTTTTACTTATATCTAACGAAAAATAATAAAATAAAAATAATGACTAACATATTAAATAGATTATTTAAAAATAAAAATTTATTTAATATTTAAATATTAATTTAACGTGTTACTTATGTACAACATATTCTTTTTCCCATAGCTAATGTATGATAGAATGTTTTGATGGCTCTGCAACTTCTTTTGGGTTGAAGAAGCCTTCTAAAAGTTTGGACTGTGACTTTCCTACTTTATATATTAAGAACTAATTAACATATAATTATGCTTTATAAAAACATAAGAAGAAATTATGACCTCTCCACTCTATGATTTAGTTGATTTGTTATTGTCCTCTAGAATTGACCTATTTTTTTAGGTTATCAGAGGGATGGACTAAACAGACACCATTTTTGGGATTAAATTATTATTATATATGCGTATTTTGGCGTCAATTTTTTTTCTATAATGCACTGACTTCAAGGGCTCAAACCGCTATTATTTCCGACCAACTTACCATTGGCGTCTCTTTAGTATTTTTACCTGTGGCAGTGAATCTTTCTCTGGCTATTTTCTACATGGTAAAATCTCTCTCTCTCTCTCTCTCTCTCTCTCTCTCTCT
>LTAE01001907.1:26881-39466 GCA_001647135.1 Pontederia paniculata | reverse complement strand
GATTTCATTGCATTTTTAAAGTAATTGATTTTGGGTCTAACATTTTCACGTATTCCTAACTTTAATTATTTTCAAAATAGTTAAGTCATCCGTTTCCGGAGTCTTATATATTTAAATCAATCCTTCTGCCATCCAACATTTAAATGTTTTATTGATTAATTCCAAAGATAACAGTGGTTAACAGACTTCTATCTCTAACCAACACAACCTAATTTATCTAAATATTTATCTTTTAAAAACTTAATTCTAATCTTTTATCTCTTACTTATTCTATCTTATCTTTTTGTTTTATCTTTTCAAAACCAACTATTAAAATTTATCTTTTCAAGATTTCAAGATAAAATTTTAGAATATAAAATTTATCAATACTCGTGGGTTCGACACTCTACTCATCTCTTTATTACTTGTGCGACCAATATACTTGCTGAGTATTTAGCGTGTGATTTTTCGCATCACATATCAAATTTTCTGAATCTGTGTGCCTAAACGATCAAAATATCAGTCGGAAGATAAGAACACCATTAGAGCAGATGAAGAAGCGGGAGTTTGGAGAAGATGAGAGTATAAGTTGTCACAACTTTACACTCGATCTTCTCAAACTATTTATACTTCTCACATATTCAAACAACTTGAATGTATCAGTGTTAGAGTGCCACCCGATTTGATACTACACTACATATCAAATTGGCACGCTCTCTGCTTCAGTCTTGACAACATCTAAGAGTTGTGTGATACAACTAGCAGCTGACTTGTTATGAACTAACATTTTACCTTTTTCAAATGTAACCTTAGAAATTCTAAATTTTCCCTATTTCACTGTCCTTGATCTGATGAATGACGAAATTTCGGTAACCAGGAAACGAAAGGACATAGTTCTGCATATCATACTTCATTCCATTCCGACATTTTTTAAACATAACTTGTGAAAAATTCAAAATTTCCCCTTTCTTTTCCAGTGTCTAACAATGAATGCAAGTCTAGTTGGGCAAAAGAAAAAGTGGCTGTTTCTGTAAGCAATACCCTTGAAGGTATTCGTTTTCACCAATGAGAGTAGTTACCGGAGTCGATTACGATCAACAAAATGGAGATCGATAGAGACGTACCGACGGAGATCGGAGGTCAGCGGGACACATACATTGGAGGAGGAGCAATGGCGTCTTTGTCCTCTCTTCTGCGTACCGATGGAGATCGGAGGCCGGCGAGACAGAGACGTCGGAGGAGAAGGAGCAATGGCGTCTTTGTCCCCTTTTCCGGTTCTTGTTTGCCAAAGGGGTTTAGAGGACGACCGTTTTTTTATTATCACGATTTATTTATCCTATTTGCAAGACATTTCACACATCTCCTCCTCAGAATTAGTGGAAAATTAATTAATTTAATTAGAATATTCATTTATATGATAACTGAATGGTTAATTTAGTAGGCTCCTTAGCAGTAGGCTCCCCAACCTCTTTCACAACTATACAATCGATATTTATACCATGCCAAAAGTAATGCAGTGTATATGTAATGATAATTTCATTAATTTTGGAAAAAAAACAAAATATTTCTTAGTTGTTATATTTGATACATATTTTTTTATCATTGCATCTCGTGAGTTATATACTAGTTTATTATAAATAAACAAGAGTATTAATAATTCTAATAATAAAATAAAAATGATCAAAAAATTCCTTTTTAAAAAATATCAATAGTGTATCAACTCAAATCATTAGAATATATTTTTTTTCTGAGAATATTGCAAAAAAAGGACCTTGTTTCATTTGTTAGATAGACAATTGCCATGTTTTATTTTTTTATGAGATTTAACCTAATTTTTTATATTGTATAAAAAAGCAGCAAGTTTACCATTTTTTCTCGTATCTAAAAATTACGAAGTATGATACAATAAATTAATGAACGATATATACACAGTATTATTTGTATCTAAACTATCCAATAATAAAAAAATAATTATGTATCTTTTATTTGAGTCATCAATAGTCATCATTCTTAAAATATTTTATATAGGAGAATTACATGTTAAATAATCATGTAAAATAAAAATGGACGATATGAATTTATGGTTAATAAAATTGATAAGGAGTTGTTTTAAAAAAAAACTAATTAAATATTAATTTGTGATTGATAAAATAATATTGTACATAATGTCTATTTATCCATCTAAATTCAGTAAATTTAGTAGTTTTTTTTTAAATATATTATGTGGCTAGAAAGTTGATGATTTTTTGTTCAATAAAAAAATTACGTTAATAAAAATATGAAAGTTGGTGATTCTTTATTCAATAACTAAAAATTTGGGCTATACTTATAACAAATACAAAAGTTTAATTTTTTATACAATTTTCTCCAAAAAATTTTTTGCACTCGCTGAATGCTTTCGACATCTAGTTTGAGGTGAAAAATAGAATAATATATACATATCTTTTAATATATCGTATTCTTAGATATGTGTACTTTCCGATAAACATACATTATTATTATTATTATTATTATTATTATTATTATTATTATTATTATTATTATTATTATTATTATTATTATTATTATTATTATTATTATTATTATTATTATTATTATTTTGGTTCCGGATTAATGGACCAACGCTGATGGGCTCTGCCTGCTTCAGGACAAATCGAAGTTCTCCTCCTGCCCACAGTGTGTAAATTTAGCCATCGTGTACTAGCATATGAAAAATCAGACTTTAAATTTGGAATTGAGAAAAAAAGTATTAGTTTAGAAGAAAAAAATGTTGATTTATCTACTAAGGAGGTATTTTTCTATTAGTAATATTTGTAGATTATGATAATTTTAAAATTAAATTTGTTTGGATCCACTAAATTGCTTTGTTAAATTTAAAATTGTCGGAACTCACTAAATTGTCTAATAATGAAAATTACTAAGTAATAATCCAAATAAATTGAGAAGGGGTGTCTATCTAAATTATCATCTAAATAATAATTTTATTTATATTTAATTTTAACATGATAAACAAAATATACTATATAAACAAAATATGACAGGATAAAATATACTATATAATAATAACAACACAAGCAATAATAATATACTATAATACTAAATTAGTGGTATTAATAAATATTATTTAATAATATTTATATAATATTATAGTACTATTATCAAATTATTAATCAAAAATTTTTATTAATTATTATTGATATTAATTACAATATTCTTTTATTATTATTTTATTTTGAAGGGTATTAATTAACAACTAAATTAATTTGCAAATTTATGATTTAAGTTGATAAGTTTCAATTTAATAATATAAAATTAACTTAATAATATTTATGAAAGGTATTTTGATAAAATAATATATATTATTTAGTCATCGTTTTTTTATAAGTAAACATAATAATCTAAATTATCACTTCAATTATTTTTATATATAGTATGTAGGGTAATGCAAATTACTCGCAACTTAATAAGTAACAAAGGCAACATAGATTATTATGTAATGTTGAATGTAACGTCTCGAGAAGGACATCTCGTCACATAGTAGAATTATGATGCGTTACAACTTTCTTCTTTGACATAATATTTGACCAATTTCTCATCAACATTATAGATACATCATGAAGAAATAATAACTTTAAAACAAGCTCTATATAAAATCTAGCCAAAATATAAAATGCTTCACTAATGAAAATATAACTAACAAAAAAATTAGTAAAACTCTATTGCCAAACTAAGTTAACACATGCTAGGTTCCTATCATCTACAAAAGAAAATTAAATGTAGATCACCATGTCATGTGTGCTCATTGCCTACAGGATTAAAAGTAGATAAGACAATTCTTCCATAAGCGGTAAAGCTTAATATGTAAAAATAATAATTAACAAGAAAAAACATATAATTACATATAATATAAGAAGATATACTATATCGATGATCCATCATAATAAATAATAACTTTATATTTTCCTTTCCTTTTGTGACTATAGTCCATGGACGGCCGAAACATCAATTGCACTATTTTTTTTGTTAGGTAGGTTTTTTTTTTCGGTAGTAAGAGAGGCAAAACGCCTAGTACATCAACAAAAGAAAATTAAAGGTGGGTACATAGGTCCCTACAACATCAATTGCACTATATGATGCATAATAGATTCAAAGTTCAGTATGGTAATGACCATTGATTTCTCATTTTATATTATTCTTTTAATGTCACTAGTGGAAAGAGCATTAGTTACATCATAATATTCATGAACATTCATAACATTAATTACATCATTTTATATTATCCTAAGTCGTCAGCCACTAAACCTTTATCAGAGCATGAAAGATTCAGATTGTTTCGATGCCATCATGGCTAGTTAGATTATATAGCGTACATCAATTGTTGTTCAAGAATACAATTATCTCAGGAGAGATAAAATCCTAAATATGATGGAATAAATCTCCAGACAATAGTTCGACGGGGCCCTCCTCTTCATATGATAAATTAAATCATAATTGTTAATAATTTATAAATTCTACTATTAGTTGAACATCCTGCTCACTTTTAAGTAATCTTCAAGAGACACTAACTCATCACGCTAACTTAAGAAATCAATCATTAAGGGTAAACAATCATTACTATATAAATTCACTTATTCCAACTTCATTCATCGGATATCAACAATGATATCGACACTATCCGAGTTAGTGCTTATTGAACAATATGCAAATCATGAAAGATCCGAGCAACACGATCCTCATCGGATATCAACACGACCGGCGTTAGGGTCTTTGTGACCCTATCCAAGTCATAATAAATTTCAAGAAAGAGTCCACATCGGATTAGCATAGTCCATTTTGCGTACGTGTCCATTTTCGAGGTGAAATGTACCACGTCTGATATTTAATTTATTTGTATCAGTTAACGTGGTCATTGTCGGGTAAGCCGATTCGGGTTAAGGTTAGGATTTATGTCGGCGTCATCTTCGATCCATGGAACCCAATTCGGGTTAGGGTTAAGATTTATGTCAGCGTCATCTTTGATCCATGGAACACTGATTGGATATCCATCTTCCATCTCCGATGTGGTTCGAGGGACACGACCCATACCCGATAACGACGAGATCCACATTTTTGCCGACTTTTACATTGTTTGGTGAAACGTGATGTGTGTTTAGGGAAGTGTAGTTGATAACATGTGACGAACGCGGGTTGTGTCGGTTAGGACACGATTTGTGTTTGATTTTGTGGCGGCGGTACTCTTTGTCTCCATTTCGAGATTGGTTGATGCATATTATTTTTAACGATATGGTACAAAAAGTATTACTTTAATATGAGAATCACATAATTGTCCATCTCTTCTATACTTAATCATATATATACTTAATACCCTAAAGTTGATCCTGTGCTTATATACCTTGATTATTAATGATCTAAATTCCTTCTTCCTCTCTTGATCACTATTTGTATCCATCATCTTCTCCTGAGTTAATCCCTCCCAATATAAATAAGAGAAAATCATAAAAAAAGAGGGACTAATGGATCTTACCTCTAATTCTCAAGGGGTGAGAGAGAAGAAGAAGAGAGTGGAAAACCTTTGTGATAGCTGGGTAAAGAGAATAATGATTTTGGAGGAAAATAATTCGTGGCTAGGGATTTATATAAAGGCGCTCTAGGGTTTTTAGGGAGTTTCAACTAGAATACCCTAATTTATTTGCGTCTAGACTCTGTCACGTTGTTAGAACATGATCCATTTTCTTCGGCTAATCGGTTGGTGCTTGCACGGACACAAATAACCCATTTTCTTCTTAGATATTGTTCGTGTTGTCCCTATTTAGTTTTTTGTTCGGATCTAGAGTGTTATATTGAAAGGTAATATAGTGAACGCCTCCTAAAGCCTTAAAATGATTATGATACTACCAATTGAAACTTAACATAAATATGGTATTAGTTAGATGCTAGTAATTAAAATTTATCCGAGCTATTTGCATTTTGCACCCACAAAAAAATCTTTCGCCATTATTTTTTAGATGTGGGGATGAGGTAAAGACCTTATCTTATTACATGGGAAGATAAGGTGTACGAGCTACCGCTCGCTTCCTGATCTAAGAATCCCAAAAGTGCAACCACACACACAATGAGTGTATGTAAACTCACATAATGCTGATGAGCAAGTTTTGCCATCCAATCAACGCATGTATTGTCTTTCGTGTGAGTATGTTACTTGACAACCTGCCATGATTTTTGGGGTAAACATTGGATTTTAGTATAGATGGTTCTTTGCCATACAATTATCTAAATACAAGCTTCTTGATTCCTTTCTCCCATGTCATCTCTAAGCCAATTTTGATACCACATAACTCACAATGTTATAGACAAATCCCATCACCCACTATCCTTTTATCATTTTTTATCAATCCACGAGCACCAACTAAGTCAAAGTTACTTCTCATAGACCCATCAATGTTAAGCTTGAACTAATCATTTGGAGGTTTCTTTCGCCAATATTTGAATACACAAAAATGCAGGCGTGCACACATTTTATCTTGATCTAAAGAAATTAATAAAGCCTAACCCTCACTAATTTTTTTTAAATATATATATATATATATATATTAAATTTTTTAATATAACTAAAATATCAATCCTTTTTAGTATTATTTTTTAACTCGTAATTTTTATCCCATCCTCAATTAGTTTGAATATTATCATTAGCAAAAGAATATTAATATATAATTGGATGTGAAATTAATAAGTTGGATTTTAATATTTAATATAATTGCATTGAAGTTTAGTCATTTAAACTAATTTCATGTAGTTGAATATGAAATTATGATTAAAATGATATGCTATTTTGATATAAACATTGAATTTTCGAGTTTGATTATAATTTCATAGTTGACAACCCTTTTAAATATTTAGTGTAATGAATTTCGTATTATTAAATTTTATCTTTTAAATATTATTATCCAAAATTAGGTCCTCAATTGCAACCGTCTAGGTCATGTTTTTTTTTAAATAATTTTATGATGGTCTTTTGTGCTTAAAAGTCAATCGCTTTAGAAGAGAAAAATCACCTGACCTGAATCACTTTCACCAATGTAACTGAAGCGGGTTGGACCAATCTATTCAATCATCTCAATCGTGTATCGGCCATGATCTGATCCGATATTTGAGTGCAAATCCGAAATGGTTATGAAAGCGGTTTGAAGCAGGAAAATTAGTGAACTGACCATAAAATCAATTTGGATTCAATTTATCTAAAAAATAAGTTTAAAGAGGAAAAATATTATAAAAATGAAAGAAAAAGTTTATAAAATGAAAATAATTGAATAGTGAAGACAAAAAAATTTAAAATAAGAAATAAATTTGGGAGGAGAAGATATGGAAATTAAAAAGGAAATTGGTGAAAATAAAAGAAAGCTAAGTACACTAATATGAAAGCTGATAACTTTTTGAACTAAGATAATTAAGATAGTATTATAAAAACAATATTAATAATAATAAATTAAATATCATTATTTTTGGATAAGTATTAATTTTTTAAAATATAATAAGTAATACTAGAAACATGGAATGAACAAATATTGTAAGAAATGAAAGTAATCTATTTCACAAAAGGGAAAATGAAACAATAGTTGAAACTGAAAATAAAAAAAAACAAATAAATATAGGAGAATTAATAGGGAAAAAATGAAAACAAAATTAAGGAGTTGAAAATAAAATAAAATAAATTATGATAGAGAGAAAGAGAGTTCAAGTAAAATAAATTAATATAGCACCATTACTTATATAACTAATACAAAAAAATAGTAATTACATATGAATTATCATTATTTTAAATAAGCATTGGCTTTATAAACAGATAATAAATAATATATATCTTTATTAGTATGTTATTATTATTATTATTATTTATATACTTTTTAGTATTAAGTATACTATATATTATTAGTTGTTGTAAATAATATTGTTTTAATAAAATATGATTTAACACCATCAAATTCGATCGAGCCTATCAAATCGTAACTCAATTGTACAAATCCCGTGTCAAATTTGATTATGAATATATTGCTTTCGCCTTTACTAATAAATCTCCCAGTTGGAGATATTATGTATTTTAAACGCTACACGTTCCTTCACATCGCACAAAGCGAAGGAGAAACGGTCACGAGAAAGCATTACAGCAAGAAGAAAAAACTACACAAATTAAGAAATTGTTTTTTTTTGTTATTGATATAGCACGACATGCTTAATTAATTATCACTTATCAGTTGGTTGGTGGGTAGACCATAATAGTACCACCCTGCGTTGCTAATAGTGACATCGAACGCCATTCCTCATACAAGCTCGATAACTTTATTTTTTTTCAATAATGATGCTCTCATTTTTTAAAAAAAGGGCTCATTGCATGTAACACTAACAAAATAAAAACTATTATGTTTGACAAAAAAATAATTAGATCATCATACATTTCATAATTTTATTTTTTGTAAGTAGTCAATTAGTTGACGAGTAAAAAAATGACTTAACTATTAATGAATCACTTTAATAAATTATTTATTTTTTAATTTGTATATAATAAAAAATATTTGATAAATATAACTGCTGAGTTAATTATTATATGACATAAAAAAATATAGACATGTAAAAAATCTTATATGAATTAAAAATATGTATTTGTTCCCACCGTAAAAAATATATTTCTTATCACCTATATAAGTAATTTACTCGTTTACAAATATTAAGTTATTTTTTCTTGGAGAGAAAAAATGAACTTAAACAATAAAATAAAATTCCATTCAATTAGAACTTTCCCTTTCACTTTTTAATTGATTTTTTTATCCATTTTACAATAAATGAAAGAAGCCGATCCTACCCAGTGGGATAAAGCTTTGTTCTTGTTTGTTTACAATAAATGAAAGAAATAAAAAAAAAGTAAATAAGCATGCATATTGGAATAAACATCTAATGGAAAAATATGATGTAATTCTGCCCAACTAATAATCTAGTTTGTTTGAGTTTTAATTAATATTCGAACTAGTTTCAATAACCTTAATGATGAGGAGATAATGATACAACAACAACAACAAAGCTTATCCCTCTAGGTGGGGTCGGCTATATGGATCATACGACGTCATTGCGCTCTATCATAGCGCAATGTATTCGTTGATCTATGTTCATGAGATTCGACGAGATTTTACATTGGCTGTCGAGGCCTAACACAACCCTCCTCCTTTATCTGGGCTTGGGACCGACTATAAACATATGCGGAGTTAGGAGATAATGATACATAGAAAAAATATATATTAATTACGTTGTGAAAAAAATGTGTTAATTAGGGGACTATATTAGAAAAAATAATGAAATAAAACTACATCGTATCCTTTCTTAAAAACCTACCAAATATTTTATCTTATCCTCAAACATCTACTTTTTAATTGCATTTACAAGTTTACAAAAGAATGTGATAATAACACACGTTAGATTCCTCAAATTTATGAATTTGACGATCAGCATATGCACTATTTCGATAACTTGCTACACCCGCAGGAAGCGTAATTAATTAGTTCTGCATTACCCATTTCTTTAGCGAATATCTCATGTAAATTTTAAAAAAAATTAACTGGATTTGTGTTAAAAAAATCTTTCATTTTCAACATATTAAAATAATATATGATATGGCACTTAAATATGAAATAATTTTTTTTAGGCGAAAGAAAAATGGTAGATTAAGAATAATTGTCAAATCACTAAACTCTAAATTTTATTGATAGAATATAGATAACCTATCAAAATTTGTCATTTTAGGCTTTATTTAAAAATACATTCATCAAATCTAAGAGGCTTATTTATAGTCGTGGAGAAAATGATGGGGACTGACAGACTTATTTAGCCTTATTTAGGTACGTGAAGACAACTGAAGACAAGCAACCTGGACTAGTAACCTACAATCTGAACAACAGTTGCCTCGCCCTGCATCATGTCGTTCCTGGTCTAACCCAAGTACAAGGCGCATGATGGTAGTCACACATTACTACTGTTCTGCTGACCATTTGCCTCCCAACTTTAGTATTTGGGAGACTCTAATGCCACTCACACTGTTATCCTTATTGCCACTCTTTGAAAAAGTAATTGACCCGTTTTACCCTTTCAGATCTTGATCTTTTGTGCTGTGTATGACATTTTTCCTGTGGCACTGGAGCTATGGGCTCATTTTGAGTTCAGAGAGAGTTGGCATTTAGGTAGTTGGGTATACGAGAGTTCTTTTCTATCCGTCGAGTTAATGCGTAAACTTCAAGCTTTATTTACTTTCTCTCCGTGGGGTGTTTGGAGTTTAAAAAGTGAAATAATTTATAAATTTCGGTCCACAATCGACCTTGCGTTTAAGTAAAAGCTTTGGCTGGTTTCAAGGAATATGATTCGCATCATTTTTCTGAGGCAACTCACCTCCAGGATCGACGCATGATCCGGTGGGAGCCTCATTCCCCTGGCAGGGTTAAAATTTATTCGGATGGATCCTTCGTCAGCACCGAGAAAAAAGGGAGAGCATGTTACATTATACGCACTAATGAGGATTTTGTCTTAACTGCAGGTGGTATAGGATATCGCGCATCAATTGCACTAGAGGCAGAAGCTAGAAGCGCGCTAGAAAGGATAAAGAGAGCTATAATGAAAGCATATCAAGGCGTTATTCTGGAGTTAGATTCATCTAACATGGTAAAGTTTATCGATGATAGAGTTCGCCCACCATGGAGGCTGTGGAATATTTTGGGAGATATTAAATATTTTTCTAGGAATTTTGTAAGCTTTAATTGTAATCATTGTTATAGGGGAGCAAATATGGTTGCAGACTCTTTAGCAAACTCCGGCAGATTAGAAAATGTCGATCTTTTTTAGGAAGAAGACCCCCTCGGGGCCTGGCTAGTATTTTGTATCGCGATTCAAGCGAATATTCGGATTTTGGATAATTAAAATCTTCCTTTAAAAAAATAACTGACAAGAAAAAAGTTCAATTGTTTGCCTTCTTCTTAATGAGGATAGGAGGAGTGGCATTTTATTCATATTATGGATCCATCATGCACAATTAACTTTTTTACTAATATGTTGCCATGAATTATATCTTTATTTTTAAAAAAAAAAGAATATATGGTTTAAATTTTATTAGGAAGCCTCTAATTCCACCCCCTAACACCTGTTGTAATTCCAAAAATAAACATGCAGACCTTTTATCCTTTACACTATTTTTTATTATCACATCATAAAAAGATAATCTAATTTATAATATGTGATTATATCAATTGGCAAATTAAAATATTATCTTTTCATAAAAGTTAAAGGGCCCAAAAATCATCCAAAAGGTTAATAATATATTTTTTAAAATGCTACTAGAAATATAAGGTAAATTTTAAATAAAAAAATATCATATTGTTCCACACCACTTTAATTCTTAAGTTTTATGCAGTATAACTAAGATATAATATAATAAATAATTTTATCATGACTAATAGAAATTGAAACCTTTGCAAAATTTATTTTTTTATAAAACAAAGATATAATTAATGAGAAATAACTCTTAATTTTTTAGTTGATATTCCAGTAAACCATTAAAAAATATTTAGTACGTTAAAATAAAATATTTTTTACGTGCAAAGTTACAAGAGGAGAAAGTAAACTCCTTCTATCTTCTCTCACAAAAAAAAATCTGTTTTAATAAAATGAACACGGTGCTCATTGACAAAAATAATTTAAAATTTGATTGTTTTAAAACTTTTTTATATTGGTGAAGGATGACAATTGACAGCTGACAGAGAACTCGCGATTTCTTGTCAGAACCAATTGATGAGGAGGAGTGATTGGAAGGGTAAAATGGTCCAATTAATTTTCATGGAGTGGCATTAAGGATAGTTGGAGTGGCATTAGAGTTGTCCTTACCTCCGCAAATTACTGTTGGAAATTCAACTAAGAATAATAATTTAGAGTGAACTTTGAATCTTTGTGTTCACTTTTTTCATCTCCACGGAAGCATCATGTCAATCTCTCTCTCTACTTTTATATTATTCAATTGTTTTCATTAACAATTTGGACTACACAAATATAATATATAGGGTTTAATGGAGGTGAAACATCCCTTCATGTGTTTCACCGTGTAACACCTGCATGATCCATCGTTCATTTTTAAATATGTGGTCTAGATTAAAAGAGGAGAGAAAAAGCGGTTAGATTATTTTAGTTAGACGGTTCAAGTTGTTTTTAATCTAGACCACATATTTAAGAATAGATGACTGATCATTTGGGTGTTACACGGTGAAACACATGAAGGGGTGTTTCACCTCCATTAAATCCTAATATATATTGTAAGGACTCAAAGAACAAATAAGATTAGTCGTAGAGGACTTAGAGGTGATGAAATTACAAGTTTACTATTTAACAAGTATGTTAAATTCGTGCGTATCAGTTCAAAATGAATAATTTTTAAATAAATAGAAAATTTTATATAAGACATCAAGTTATTCATGAGTATGATTATGCACTTATAAATAATTATTTTTTATTATTCAAAATATATTTTAAACTCTTACGAGTTATGAACTCAAAATATTTTTTAAAATGAATTGTTCAATATATATA
>LTAE01001907.1:14382-25585 GCA_001647135.1 Pontederia paniculata | reverse complement strand
TATATATATATATATATATATACTCGGAATTCATATTTTGAATTTGATATAATTTTTTTTAGTTTCATATATTTTTATGTGTTTATGATTGTAACGAATGCATGCATGCTAATACACCTCATGATTTTGATTTGAAATAGAGTAAATCAATGTATCAAACTCATTGCCGTTGATATATAACTTAAAATTGTTAGATTAATGTGATATTCTCCGTGCATTACAATTTCACGCAACTAAAGTCATTGCATCGCTGGTACCACCAAAAACCTAGGATAGTGTTTGACTCCTAAAATTGAAGTTCTAGATTTGGTAGATTAATTTTATTGGGTAATATTTGAAAATGAAAACCTATCTTTCTTATTTCCAATGAATAATTGATTTTATAGATTAATTATAATGGTGTTTGGATGAATTAAAAATATTAAATTTCATGAATATTTGAATGAATAGTAAGAAAACTAAAAACTAAAATACTTTCTAAAATAAATAAATTAAATAAAAATAAAAATGACAAATGGTTTTAATATAAAAAAGTTTTAAAATATTAATAAATAATATAAATTAAATTATATATATATTAATAGACATTTTGTTAAACTAAAATAAAATTTGTTTTATAGTTATATTATTGACCTAGCATAAAATTTAGAAATCAATGTTAATAATTAAATTAAGCATTGATTTTGAAACACAGATTAAAGATAAAGAAAAAATAAATAAAATAAAGCATAAGCTTAGGAGAGAGAAAATAAAAAAGAAAAACAATTTTTAAATAAAAGAGAAAAAACAAATTAAAAAAGTAAAAAATTGTCACGTCAATTTCTGAAAATTAAAAAAAAAAGAAAAATATGGCGGCAGATAAAGGTTGTATTTGACAAGATAAATAATAGAGTTTAAGATTGTATTTAGCAATTTAACTAAGTCCCCCCTAAATAAAGTATTTGGTAAACTAGTTTTATCATTAATATTTAGCGATTAGTTAGAGATTCATAGTAGACTAATTTAAAATATTTTTGATGTATAGAATTTAGAGGTTCATATTTTTTATTTCAAATTTAACCTTCCAATTATAGTATCTTCTTCCTATATTTTTTATATAATTTTTTTGTTAGGAAATTTTAATTAAATAATGTGAACATAAACACAAAACATATTTTATTGATTTAATTTATGTATGAAGATAACAAAATTTTAATTGCAAATAAAATATTATTATACTGCAATAAAACACACACATTGCTAGTTATGAATGTTCGAGACACCTGACTAATTACTAAAGTAAAGTGGAAGAACCGCCACAAAAATCTTTCTCGTGTATCCATTAGGACCATAATTTCATGTTCGTTTATGTTATTTTATACTGATAAATTTATTCAACCGCTAAATTTTACCTAACACTTATTTATTACTTCTTTAATTTAATCTCTAAACATTAATCATCATATGCTAATCATTATTCGTTCTTTATGTCACTATCCGCTCATTAAATTATTTATCATGCCAAACACAGCCAAGAATTGCCACGTTTCAACTTGCAGTAGAAACATGGAAACTAGAACCTTGGGTCACGTGGGTTACGGTGTTCAAGTTATACATTAGATTTTGCCAAACGTCTTATCATTGACGTGAGTTTTGGTCTAGTTTCAGTTTCCAAACACAATCTTGGTGTTTAAACAAACTAAAAAATAATGATAAAAATAAATAAAGTTAATTCGATAAATTAGTTCTAACTGGTGTTTAGATAAAATGTGAGAACCGAGAAGATTAAATAAACTTTTATGAAGATATAATTTTAATTGAGTTAAAATTTATCATAATGGATTATTTTATATAATATATTTAATATAATATAATCAAATAATTGTAGTAAATAAAATAATTTATATCTTATGAATAACGAAATAAAATAGTTTGTTAAATTTAAATTATAATTTAAGGAAAATATTAAAAAAGTTTTAAATTTAATTTAAAAATAATAATTAATTTTAGTTATAATATTAAAGATCTATAAATGTTAATAAATAAAACTAGAAGTTAATTTAGTTTAAAAAGAGATAAAGAGAGAGGGAGGAGAGATAAAAGAAAAAAACTATCACATCATAAAAGGAGTAAAAGAAAGGTAAGAACCGATTAGTTCCTATAAAAGGCAATGGCCTGAACTTGAGATCAGGTAACCCCAAGTTCAGATGGTTGGGAGCTTAAACTAATTTCACCAAACATCATATTTTTGATAGAAATGACAAAAACTAGTGGAAACCAAGCCATAACTTGACCCTAGTTTTGCTGCCAAATACAACCTAAATGATTATTGAGATTGGGACCCTTAAATGCTCTTTAGGGTTTGAAGTTATATTGCAATGAAATTTTTCTCTATTTTCTTTTATATCTTCAAAAGTTGTCGTTCAATCCCACTTTTAATCTAATAAATATTGTGAAAGTGCAACATGAGCTTACTTTCATTTGTAATATGATTGCAATTGATCAGAATTTAATTGGTACAACTAATGCTTAGGTGTAAGTCCCCAATATTGATGACTAATTAAACATACATTTGATTATGGCACGTTGCGAATATAAGGTGAAATAGATAAATAATCATACAAAGAAAAAAAAACATAAGTTGATGAAGTTCACTCTTAATTGAGAAAAAAATAATAGAAATATTTGATGAAGTTATCGAACAATGATATAATAATATTATATATTTGTTTAAAAAAATAAATACAATTACATAGATGATCCTCTAAACCCTAACACAAAGGTTATTTACGTAGAAGGTATTAAGAGTATAACTGTAATGATTATCCTCTTATTATCGATATAAATTTATAGAGTTATTAATAGCACATCTAATTTAACATGATATCAAAACAGAGTATAGTTGAAAGACTGAGTTCAGATTTTCATAGAACTTTCATTAGAAATCAGCTATATCCTTTAGTAATCCATGTGATGTGGCTAGAGAAAGTGTTGGGTATATAAGTATAAAGATTATACTTTTCTTATTAGTTTATCCTTTTAAGATTATTGGTCATACATCTAATAAAGAAATTTTCTTAAATTCATCTTGTGCCTTCCACATGTTTGTTATCCGGAATATGTCCTTTATTATGGCATCTTACTGATTTTGTAAATAAATAAGCTTTCAATTGGGATTCAAATTTTTTATAATATAATACTACATAATTTTGTTTGTTTGAATGAAAAATATTTCTGTATGTTTGACAAAAAAATTAATAGAAATATTTTTCATGTTGATAAAAAGGTTGTATCCGAAGTAATTAATCTGTTACTTTTAACTTTGTTTTTATGATCTAAACGTCAAAAACAATTCTGAAATATTTTTTTGTTGCTGCTTATTTTCAGTGAAAATAAACGTGAGTATCCTTCTAAAGCTTCATTTTTCTTTAAAACTTATCTTAACGAAAAGATTGTAGTATGTGATTTTTTTTTTGTTTTTAATCTAAAAGAGAACTCCGTTCCTTAAAATTTGCGGACTTGATTAATTTAAGTTGAAATGGTTTCCTCTTGCCAAAAATTTAGTCATTCCACAAATTGACAGGAAGTAGCCAAACATCTTCCATTCTCATCTATATATCTAGACCAAGAAATTACTCTTAATGTAATTAAGCAATAAATAATAATGACAAAACATCTTATATTCGAAAGAAACATTTCATGCTTGATTATGTAGGAAAGCGACCAGTTAGTTGGTATGTTCTATAATTTTCTTTGTGATGACGATGAGAAACCTCTTTGTATAATGCCAATTTGGATTTCTGCATCAAATTTAAATATATAGTAAATTGTATAAAAAAAATTAGGAAGTATTTGGATGCTTCATAAGTCTGAAGTATTTAATTATTATATGGTTTTCCATTGGCGAATTTTTTACAAATATGTATTTGACAATATACCGCATAGCCGATCTCAAATCCGGATAAAGAAGGAGGGTTGTGTTAGACATCGACAGCCAACGTAAAATCTCGTCGAATTTTATGAATATGAATCAACGAATATGCGTAATGGCGTCGTATGATAACCGACCCCACCTAGTGGGATAAGGTTTTATTATTGTTGTTGTTATATGTATTTGACAATAATATTTATCGGATCAAAATATGATGTATTAAATAAAAAAATAATAAAATAATTATCTATTCCTATCTTTATTATCTCGGTAGTTTTCTCCTACTTCTTTGATGGTCTACAAACTATTTAAAAAAATAATGAAAGAAATAAAAAAGTTTTTACATCGAAAAAAACTCGTAATAAGATAATTTTTACAAGGTATTTTACTATAGTTCTTTTAAACATCGAATTTTTTTACAAAACTATCAAATAGCCCCTTAGATTTTTCTCATTTACCCTAAACTTGTATTTATCTAAAAAGTTAATAACTTTTAAATTAATTCAGATTTAGTCTCCATAATAGTTTTCACTAAAAGACTTATTTAGACACTGACTCAACAAATGTTACGTTACTTTTAATTTTGTTTCACAAAAACCTGAATATGAATAATTTTATTTCATTTATGCATTGTTAAAGTAAAAAAAATATTATATCTAAAAATACATTGATTTTTAATTAATTAATTTATAACATGTTACAAATATGACTTTCAAATATATATGAAAATGGGACATTTAATCTCTTTTTCAGCTAAATAATAATGTAAATTTAGAACAAAGTTGATTTAAAAAAATTTCTCAGAAAAAAATTCAATTAGATTTGTCACAAATGTGAAAGTTAGAATGTATTTTATATGTAACTTGCTCATATATTTTAATTTGAATAATCTAATTCGATAATTTACAGTCTGATAGATTTTCTTTTTTGATAAAATAGATTTGTATCTTTTTTATTTAAAATTTCCCTAAACTACGACTTTGTGTAATATAAAGTATTATACTAAAACTGGTGAGACAATGGTAAAGAAACTGTAACCATGAAAATGTTATAAAAGATCATGAGATACTATTCTTTTTGTTACATCAATTTCGGCATTGCCCGCTCCATCTTCCCTTGGCAATATATGGTTAAACTCATGATATCTTACCAGCTTGAACTTTACTAACGCTCGTCGTGCCCAACATGCACGGAAAACCCTAACAGAACAAGGTTGTTCTTTGTTTATGTTTAGATTTTCTTTGAAAACCAACATAGAATTGCGCAGTTACTAACACACACTCTCTCTCTATATATATATATAGTTCTATTTGAGTCAAAACTCTCTCTCTATACAGAGAGGAGACTATAATAAAAAAAGAAGTGTATTATTGCATGTCGCGCAACATAATCATTAATAATTTTATTTACTTAAAAATCATTAATGTAGCTCATTTATCTGAGCGTGCCTCTTAAAATATATGCATTTTTAAGTTATGAATAAAAAGACGTGGTTTAATGAATATTCCAAATTAAAAAGTACACATGCGATGGATCACAAGCTTGTGACTCGAGTCTTTGAGGCTAAAAAATCATAATGATACTCATATTGTCTAACGCCTCGATCTATATCTCACGACGTGGCAAAACACAAATTTGATGATATTATGATATTCTTTTTCATTTAATATTTTATTAAAAGATTGAGTAACATAATATACATGCAACTTTTAAAATAAAAATCCATTAAATAAGTCTAGTTAAAATAATACTTTTTATTATTATTTAACAAAGAAAATACATAACTAACAAATGTTTGATAATTTTATTCAAAAAGTAATATAATTTAATACTAGACTTTTGGTATATTCAAGCTATCATTATGTCATCACTTATGAGTTGTGCTCATCGTGTGCCTGATCAAAAGCAGAAAAGACAAACCTTCCATAAGTGATAAAGCTCAATATGTAATAATAATAATTAACATAAAAATATATAAATAAAAATAAAGAAATATTAATAATTCATTAGTGTAATAGTTACTTTTTCTTTCTGTAATGATAAATGATTAGAACATCAGTTGCATATTAATTTCAGAGTTCAGTATGTTCATGACTATTAGTTTCTTTTGAGTGACATTAGTGGCTCACGCGCAATCTCAAGACCTCATTATTCTTTTCTAATTATTTTATCATAAGTCCATTAAACATTACATTCTATAGACGAGCCTTTACTAGATACATAGAAGATTCAAGTTGGCCCACCGCAGATATGACTAGCTAGACCATGAAGTAATCAATAGTTTCAGTAATCAATCAGGATAAGTCCCGCATAGAGGATAAATCCTGCAATCAAGAATAACTCCTAAAATCGAAATGAATCTTGTAGTCGATGAGACCCTCCTCTTCATGTCATAATTTTAATCACAAAATATTTATAATTTTTTACTCTTATTATCAGTTGAGCATATAGCTCACGTCTAGGTTATCATTAAGGAATCCTAGGTCACTGCGAAAACTTGAGACAATCATTTAGTAAACTAAAAAATCAGTTAGATTATTCATTCATAATTTGGTTAACAAGGGAAAATGACCTTCGTCGAGTTTCGATTACAACTTCATTAGATAAGAAGAATCCTTAACTTATTAAACTTTACTCTCGGGTTGTTTCACGTTCCATGATAGAATTGTCATGGATGTGACCGCAAAGTTCACGGTTCTTGAACCTAGTTTCACGGTCGTGACTCTCAGATCATGTTCTTTCTCTCACACCTCAACCAACATGTGAACTCACTATCACGATTGATTGAACACACGCTTCTTTTTCCTCAGCATATCATGACCCATGAGTTGTATCTCACGATTGTGACCAAATGCACTCATATTGATCCTTACTCCATTAGTTCACCTCACGATCTCACAGTAGTTGTCTCGGATGGGCTCACGACCATGAAATTCCTTTCATAGGTCATGATATTCAGTACGGGGCGTGACGATGGTTGACATGTCATCTCATCTTTGTCGTGGCTGTGAAATTGATTTCACAGGCTATGACGTTCAGTTCGGGGCGTGACTTCCAACTAGCGGGTTGACGTCACCGATGTGCGCCCTATTCACGACCGTGACAAATGGTTCACGGGCCATGAATCTCGCGGTCTTGCAAAAACACCGTCGATTCTTCTTCAAACCTTAAAACTCCATTATAAGACAATCCATGGTGGATGTAGTCCTTGTCTCCATCCCAAAATTAGTCCAGATATATTACTTTTAACAATATAGTCCCGAAATTATTATTTCAAAGCAGAAAGTGTATCATTATCAATTTCTTATAATTCCTATATTAAATTGTGCACATATATATTATCCTATGGTTGATCCTCTAATTATATAGCTTAATTCCATGTGATCTAACTTCTTCTTCATTATCTGCATTTGCTCTTCTGGTTCCCCTCCCATGATAGATCTTCTTCACATTTTTCTCCTAAAATATTTTGGCATAAAATCTAAGCAAAGATCAGAGGGAGAAAAAAAAGGGAGAAAACCTTAAAGGAGATAAATAGTTTCTAACCTCTGTACCCATAGAGAGAAGAGAGAGAAAACTTTCACGACTAAGATTTGGGAAAAAAAATAAATCGTGGAAGCTTTTTCTTACATTTGGAGTTTATTTATAAAAGTTATGTATGATTTTCTCTAAGATTAAATCAAATAAGACTCTCTTATTTAAATCTAATTTTATTTAAAATATAATTATTTATTTTTATTCAGTTTTAAATAAAAATTGTGTTGAGCCCATGTGTGAACCGGGTGTTATACATTCCACACGCATTTTCACCATCATTTTTTCTAAATTAATTATAGTAAAATTACTCATCATTCAGTCCATCAACTAATTGAATTTTTATTTTATTCTGAGTTGTTATATTAGTTTCTTGTGGTATAATTATTTATGATTAATCATTGATTTAATTATACATTGTTCAAATAGTAGCATTGCTATCATAAGATGTTTAAATATTTAGATTCTTGAAAAGTATAGAATTCTCACAATTTTAAGAGGTGAATGCATATATTATAAGCTGTATTTGTAACACAATCATTCAGGTAGAGTAAAAAAGACAACGAAACATGCATGACAAATACAATTTAACAAAACAAATTAGTCAATTTTAAAATTTAAAAAGTCGCCCCAAGAGTTGATGAAGACATAAATTATATATCTATAACATATATCAATATAATTTGAAGTTTTTTAATATGTACAAAACTACTCAGTTAACTAAGTATATATTAACAAAAATTATATAAGCCACAAATAATAATTTGAAAATATATAAAATATGAGCACAAAACTAATCACATTGTAACATTATCATAAATATCAAATTAATAAAATTAAAAGGTCCCCAAAAAATTCCAAAAAAATAATATTTCTTTAAAAAGTGAAAAGAGCACTGAAAATATATAAAAGTAATTCTTTTTATAGTTAAAAAAAAATTAGTGGCCTTGCCCTGTAAATATTTTTTTTTCGATAAGCTGTAGTTCTGTAAATATTTAAGCCCTGTTGATCAGCTCGCACTGTAGAGAATAGGAATTGGAGAGGGTTTCCAAAGTCATTATTGGGGCCACCACGTGAACTCCCCCTCGACCCCTTCTTCTTCTTCTTATTTCCATCCCTTTTAACGTCCGCTGCATTCCTCCATCGTCGCTTCCATCTCTTCTCCGGCTGTCCAACACGCGCGATCCAAGAGTTAATCCCAAAACAAAGGAGCTCTGCAGTACTAGTAGAGT
Organism: Pontederia paniculata; assembly: GCA_001647135.1. Taxonomy (NCBI): domain Eukaryota; kingdom Viridiplantae; phylum Streptophyta; class Magnoliopsida; order Commelinales; family Pontederiaceae; genus Pontederia; species Pontederia paniculata. The sequence goes on along the minus strand of LTAE01001907.1, from coordinate 16,909 downwards.
GCATGGAGTCGGCCCGAGCCTCTGCCAGCGGCGGCTCCGGGGATGGAGCTCCTGCCCCGGCGGCCCCGAGCAGGTACGAGGCGCAGAAGCGCAGGGACTGGAACACGTTCCTGCAGTACCTCCGCAACCACAAGCCCCCTCTGGCGCTGTCTCGGTGCAGCGGCGCGCACGTCATCGAGTTCCTCAAGTACCTGGACCAGTTCGGCAAGACCAAGGTGCACGCCATGGGGTGCCACTTCTACGGCCAGCCGAACCCGCCCGCTCCCTGCGCTTGCCCGCTGAAGCAGGCATGGGGCTCCCTCGACGCCCTCATCGGCCGCCTCCGCGCCGCCTTCGAGGAGTCCGGGGGGAAGCCGGGGGCCAACCCCTTCGCCGCGCGCGCCGTCCGCATCTACCTCCGCGAGGTCCGGGAGAGCCAGGCCAAGGCCCGCGGGATCCCTTACGAGAAGAAAAAGAGGAAGCGGCCTCTCATCGGCCGCCTCCGGGCCGCCTTCGAGGAGTCCGGAGGGAGGCCCGAGGCCAACCCCTTCGCCGCGCGCGCCGTCCGCATCTACCTCCGCGAGGTCCGGGAGAGCCAGGCCAAGGCCCGCGGGATCCCTTACGAGAAGAAAAAGAGGAAGCGGCCCTCGCAGACGTCGGAGCTGCCGTCTCCTGCCGGCGAAGGCGGTGGAGAGACCTCTTCTTCTGCCGCAGCCGTGAGCGGTGGCAGCTCGGCCGGCTCGGTGGCAGGAGAAGGATATGGAGCTGCACTAGGGGGCTCATCAAGTTCTTGAGTACACCTCTCTTCTACTTTTACCAGATACCTTCTTTATATATATTATTTGCACGATTTTTATCTCGTTATTAGTAGTTTTTATGACCACGACGAAGACTGCAACGACGGCGATAAGCAAATTTGATGAACTTTTAGTACTGATGCAGTTCCTCCAAGTAATATTTGAGGAGTGTTGGATTCAACAAAAGAAAGGATCAGGATGATCTCGAGCTTCCTTCTATGACTGTTTTCCATCTGTCTGCAGATTCTTTTGGATTGCTTAATTAATGTGATGAGGATGAGAACTCATGGTTAGTCTAGCTAGTTGTTCTTAGCTCGATCTTTAGTTTCTTTTCTACTTCTTCTGCAATTGATTGCTTTCTTGATATCTTTGGTATGCATTATTAAGAAGAAGACTGATCAACAGCGTTGCACTGTAGTAATTTATGTCTGGAAGTCAGTAGCCTCTTTCACTTCAAATATGAGATATTGGTATCATTAGTTGTGCATAAATATATACATATATATCAAATTTAGCTATATGTAATATACTACCATAATATTTTTTTTTTCATTTTGGCCTTCATATTGACATATTATTGGCGTCACTATATGTGCATAGATACAATTAATATGTCCTAGGCATTTCTTTCAAAACAAAAAAATATGATATTTTATTGTCTCATTCTCATGTTTTTCCCTTCTCTCATTGCTTTGTTTTGTGCTAGTTAAGGGAATATAATATAAATTAGCAGGCTATGCTATTGTTAACATTTAAAGGAAAACACGAATGTGCACATCCAAGAAGAAGCTGCATGTGTCGGTCTTCCTTGATCAGTTACAGAAATGGAAACCATATCTTGGTTTTTTGCTATAAATTAGGGCACAAACTTCTGGTAGCAGTTCGCATTGGTCCCCTGATTGACCTGTACATGGCTTTCTGATTCGATCTATGGGGTATCCAGGAACCCACACGTGCGCGCTCTGACTCCCTCCGCACGTGTATCTCTCTCACTCTCTTTCACTCCTCAGAGAAATCTGGCAGTAGCAGCAGCGTTTCAGTTCCAGTTCCAGTCCAGGGGAAATCTTCTCTCTCTCTCCTCTCTCCTCTCTCCTCTCTCCCTTCCTTCCAAAACAAGAGAAGTAAGAGTGGAAGACTTGCTCCTTTTTTTTTCTTTTTCTTCTTGATTTCTCACTTTTTACCTTGGCACTAACTTGAAGTTAGTTTACGTGCTTAGTAATGTCCAAAGACCTCCCCCTCCATCTACTCTTCATTCCTAAACTGGTGCTAATGCCAAAAGATTTCAAACAACTACACTTTCTCTCTAATAGCTCTTCTTAACAGAACTCAGAACAGTGATTTCTTTTCTGTCAACAGTGAGGAAAAACTTCTTGACTTCAGTATGTGTGTGTAGTGTATATGTCTACAGGTATACATAAAATCGCAGCTATATATTGGGCTGCTTGATGGTCCCAGTCAAAGAGTCGAAACTGTGCTTGCAGCTAGCAAAGTTTAAAGCTTCTTTGCCTTTATGCTTTGAGTTGTTTTCCGGCCGAAAGCTTTCTCATTTGATCTCTGTGGGGTACATTATATATACATGGCATGACACTACAACAGTATGAGGCAATTTGCGTTCTCTTATTTAATCGAAGAAAGAATGAGGAAACTTGTCTTCTCTTGTGTGTGTATATATACGTTTAATCAATCTTAGATATCAGTAGGGGAGAGAGAGAGAGAGAGAGAGAGAGAGAGAGAGAGAGAGAGAGAGAGAG
>LTAE01001907.1:0-14259 GCA_001647135.1 Pontederia paniculata | reverse complement strand
GAGAGAGAGAGAGAGAGAGAGAGAGAGAGAGAGAGACTTCTGCTACGTCGGGTCTTGTCCAAACTTCTCACCTGTAGAATTATTACGTAGACCCTCGTCATGAAAGCAATATATAGTTTAAAATATTGCTTACTCTTTTGCTCCCACGACTCTGCGACACCTTTGCCTTACAAGAAACGATCCATATATACTTATTATGTTAAAAAAAGACCATTAATTTCTTGACCGAGGAAAAAGATAATTGATTCGGAAAACAACGGTGTTACGTCGTTTGGTCGAATACAGGCCTCCGATAGTTTAATTAGAATTTCTAAGCTGATATACTTTGTTTGTTTCTTTAGTGATGCTACTAGTATTTTCATTGTTTTGCATGGTTGCACTTTGTAATTAGTGTTCTTTTATCAATCTTTTATCTTAACTTTTATGTCACAAGTAACAACTTAACTCGTATTTGGGACAATTATTTTGCTACTTTTCTTGTTTGTAACTTCAAAAAAAATTAATGAGTTTGCTTAGTTTTGGCTGATATTCGTGTATTAGCTAGCTAGACAAGCTACCCCATGTAAAAAAACCCCAATGAATTACTATTCCTCCAAGCATTCTGTTTAACTGAATAACAATCGATGTAATATTGATACACGTTAATTACTAATATTCGCTGCTCCATCATTGCCTTAAAAATATTCTACTAATCCTCTAATTTATAAAATTGATTTAGATATGCGCTTAATAAGATGCTCCTTCTTATAATTTGCATTCCTTTTATTATATTCTTGAAAAGGTACTTTAACTTGGTAATTCTTATCCAGTGATTGCTCTGGAAGTTAATTTTTTTTTTCAACATTCCTTTGTTTATAATCGAAATCCGTACCAAAGGGCATATGCTTTAGGTTGTCTTGTGTAATTATGAAGAGCGGGAGACTAATATATTGTTTGCAAGATGTTTGGAAGCAGTACTTTGTCTATTTAATTATTGTTTTCCCGGTAACTATTTGTTGTTCTTGAATGAATAAAGGTGTCTGAGAAACAAAAATGTTTAGTCTCAATATATTTTTCATCCTAAAACGTTTTTCCACTGATAATCCTCAAACTTTGTATGTTTAATTTTCTTCGTCCCCGATTAAAATAGATATTTTTTTAGTTTGCTAACTGAATGAGTCCATATAAATATTTTGTATCATTATTATATTATGAAATATCACAATGGATTTGACATTGTCATATGGGATTTTTTTTATCAAATTCCTATACTAGATATACGACTGGTACATGACATATTAAAATATCTAAGTGGATATATTCAATAACGAAAAAAAACGTTTTAACTAGTAAAATGAGCAAATGTGCAAAACACATAAATCTGGACAGCTAATTGTACACAAAATAATACTAAAAAACATGAGAAGTATTTGAACTAAAGAAGGAGGAATATACAAAAATTTACCCTTTTATTCCCATGTCCTACGATATATTGATTGTCCCGCAACAATATTGAGGCATGCATGCATTATTTTCTATGGTAATTTAGTACGTGAAGTTTCAATGCACTTTCCACCTACTTTAGAGGCTCCCAACTAGTTTAATAGTTATTTAGCCTACAGGAGCAAATGTGTTAGAACTATTATGATCTGAAACAAGAAAACATGTATGACTTTTTTAAACATGCAATATAATTCATTTTTATGACAATAAGTAAGCATGGCTTTGAGTGTGTACTTTGTATAAGATGTACATACCGAGGTTTTCTTTAACACTAGTGTTATATCAATCGATTGATCAATTAGATGATCACACGCTATAATCAAACTCATAAGATAAACTAACATATACTTTTTGATAATTTAAAATAACATATAAAGCTACAATGATTTGACAAAGTATACTTACAATCTCAATATTTATATGCTTTCCAAAAAATCAAAATAAATTATAAAGAAAATATGGTGAATTATAATTAAAGGATTTGATACTACTAACACAATATTTAATTAATAAAATAAATAATAAAAAATATTGCTATCAAAATGGCAAATTTTCAGATATGGTCCAGTATTATTTCTCATGCAAATTAACAGTAAAATGTTGCTATTACTGCCCCAAAAAACTGCACTTTGTTTTTTCCTGAAAGTAACCTAATCCCAAGAAAAAAAATCCAATATATAATAACTCATGAGATTTAACTTGAGAATGCCACATATTTGACTTTGGCATTGATGCCTCAAATCTAAGACAACATATGTATATACAAAAAAATGTTTCGTTCACGTAAAAAACTTTCTAACACTTAAATTTTATAAAATCACCGAAAAACAAAATTATCATATATGGGTGAGAGGTCAGGAAATAACTTTTAAGAAGATGATTAGGAAGTTGTAGAAATGCATATATATTTTAGAATTCTAGCTTGTATGTTATGACATTAGTACTCAGCATCAATCAAGTGCGTATCGTACATTACATCTACATGGCAGCATAAGTACCGGTTTGGAGTACTAGAAGGCTAATGAATTGTACCAGATACTCCAACCTTGTTTTGGAACAGAGTTATGTGGGGCAAGAAAACACCAATCCTACACCGTCAACTAAGATTTCTCAGCTGACAAATAACCTATTTAATTTGCTCAAGATTTTAAATTCGATCTTTTTATGCATATAAAAAAATCATTGAAAAAAGAGCATAAAGAAATTCATATATGTTCCTGAGGTAATGATCATACTTAAAGATAACAACGCCGTCATGCCATATATATCAAAATACAAATTAACTAACGAATATTTGGCGCATGTACATTTTTATTAATTAATAATTTAGATTACTGCTAAAATAAATTATTATTTTATAAATTATCGATAATATCATTATAGTATCATTATAGTATCATTATAGTATTTAATAAGTACTAATAATATAAACTATAATTTAAATTATTAAACATAAAATTATTAAAATACTTCTAAAAAATGTTGAATTTTACTAATATAAATAAGAATTTAACGGAGGTGTATCATATTTAAGTAGGATACATTGTGTATCCTATCATCTGAACTTTTGAATTTAAAATGTGTGTTTAAAGTTAAGTAGTCTATTTAAAATTCATATATTTTTACTTATTTTGCTATTCACATATATTAGGTTTAACAACTCAAATAATAGAATATATTGTGTACCCTACTTAAATAGGATACACATTCATTAAATCTTAAAACCAAAAGGACTAATTCATCTATCTTCGAGAAAAAAAATATCTTTTAACAAAACAAGACTAATACTAATAATGAAAGTAATATATTCTTATAGTATTTTTAGTAAGAATAAAAAAAGTGAAATTGAACAAAATACATGAAATTTGTGTTATCAATCGTCTATAAAATAATCTTAGAAAATTAATAAGCTATTGAACAATATTATTTTTCGATGAAATGTGAGTATTTTAAAGTTTTTAATTGAATAAATAATTTTATCAAAATGCATCTCAGTAATCTAAAACGAAATATCTCATGGATGTGATAATTTAAATTATTAAATGAATAAAAATTATTGGAAATGTATTATAATAAAATATGATATTGTGATAAAATATTTTAGATTAAATAATTAATAATATATCTAGATTAGATAATACTAAATACTTTTTTTTTCAATGATTGTTCATTGATATCCAATATTATTAGCACCTAACTAACTCGATGTTCGGGTTGAGAGCGAAAATGGTTTAATAACTCTGGTCAAATTAAGAAATTCGAGGTTCGAATTTGAGACTATGAGCTCTTTCGTCTTTCTATTCGGGGCAAAGATCCACTAATCATATGTGTGAACTAATTTTGTTAGTACCAAACAGTTCTTAACAACAATGTTCTCTACGGCAGTGATGGAGGGAGGGAAATAAGAGGCAGCCCGGGAATCCCGGAGAAGAAGGCCACATGAGGTTGAGGCCCCCCCGTGTTCCTGGCTTTGACCCGATGCTGACTTGGTCGCCGACAGAGCGGCCCTCGCCGCACCTCCGCCTGCCAAGCAGATGCGCGCAGGCGCAGCTGCTGGCCCGACTGCAGGCTTCGTACTCCCCCCACCACCTCCTCCGTCTCTCACACCACAACACACCACACCACACCAAGACCAGACCCCTACATGCGGGACGAGGGAGGGAGGAACTCCTCTGATCACCCATCACTGCAACCCAACTCGCCGTACTCGTCTTCTGCACTTTTTCCCTCCGTCTCTTTTTTCTTTGGAAAGAAAATAAGTAATATCATGTTTTTTTTTCTTTCTTGGATATCACATGATAATGTAGTGTTCAATAAAATTTTGATGTCTCTTTTATTATCATGAACGATATCATAAGCCTAAGCCTCCTTTTATAATAGGAAAAAAGAATTTTAGCAGTCGACTTCAATTTTTACATAATAAATTAATAATATTTCGAATAACTAAACTTTAACAATTTCCGGTTTCTAATGCATTGCCGCTTAAATGTTTAGCGATGCCCCAGAATTTTTTACCTGATGTTAATTTGCGTAGCATAAATGAAAAAACATTCACACGAGTATATTATATTTGGACCCTCTCAAATTATTTTCTGCTTCCTTTACTACATAAATGGCATTGAGGCACCACAAATTTTTTTAGATTTTTTAATTATGACACGTATATTAAAACCTAACAGTGATTAAAACCATGATTTTGTACAAATTTAATGTTCATTATGTTTAAAATCAAAATTTAGTGACCCGAACCATATAAAAAATTGTGTGACGCGTCACACATTAAATCTAGCTGGATCATGAACTCGAGTGCCGAGCTGTACGCTTAAAATGTTGTACAACTCAGTGGGCTGTCTTAAAGTGGCAAGGAATGATGGGTGATAAAATGTTAAACCAAGATATTCCAATGGGCCTTCTGTTCTTTCAACAAAATTTGTCGATACAGAAAGAAAAAAAAGAGTCAATAAAGCTATCAAGTGTTTATCACAAACGAAGAAAGAAATAGCAATGTGCAAGTAATCATATGTTCAGGAAAATAGTGCCAGCCTAGTCAAGAACGTTAGAGCAGAAAGCATTGTGGAACAAAATGACACCAGCATTCAACTTTCACAAGGATGTGTATGATAACATTGATGAAAACTGAATGTAACTATCACTAATACAAAACCCCACCTCAAGAAAATATAATTAGGAAGTGCGTATAGCAGTCCGCTTATGGACTGCATGTGTATGATTCATATACAGTACACACACTATCACCATAGATGACTCAAGTGTGTACCTCACACTCCTTTTTTTCCCAAGTTCGGAAGTCTTGTTCAGTCATTTTACCAATCGCATGATAAGTTCAGTGGTTTCATTAATTTCTACGACACTAACTTTAGAATCCTATGAATGCCTTATACACCAAGTACTGTTTTCACACTTCCACTAAATGTAAAGAACTCATTGAAGAAGCTCGTATTGACAAGAACAGGTATTTCCTTTTCAGCTTACTTCCAAGTAGCACATGAAGCTAATCTATTCCGTTCACCAAGTACTTCACAATTCTCATAATAATCCATCACAATCTATATTGCAAAGTTAACGGATCATTATAACATGCGTGATTTCACAGTAAAAGAACAAAAGACTACCACACATAAGCAAATAAAAGCTGACCTCAAATTTTAATCAAGGGTAATGTTATCACCGATGCACAAAAGCTTCATCAAGACCACAAAAGAGAAGATACAAAAAAACTCTACTCCTCCAGCAACCTACTCTAGACTATGATAAAGAGAAACCTACAGACAAAGCTCATACACCATGGCCTTGAAGCATCTGATCAAAATGCCAAACCCCTGCATGAGAATTTATAAGCACCATAAATAAGAAATGTGATCTTAATATAAAGTTGTCAATGTTTAACAAGACTCACCATGTCCCTTCCCAAGTCGTCTCAGATGAGCAACATATTCAGATATCTTTTTAATGGCTTCTACCTACGTAGAGAAAATAAAGTACAGATTTATGAATTAACCCTTGTGTAGCTGTTCACATAGAAGAGAATAAAGAAAACTTGTGCAATGTAGTTGCAAAACTTGGTAAGTGTTTTATGCCGAGCAACAAATGACTAAATCCATAAACTCACTACTATATCAATTGTGCTAACACTTGAAACTGAGTAATTACTAGTCTGGTAAGAAAGTACATATACCAGCTAACAGAAAGTTAATGAAAATCACTCTTGTCAACACCAAATGCTCTGTAATTGTGGACATTATAAAAAATATATATGGTACAGCATTTTTGTGCATTGTGAAAGGATAGTACTGATTATATTTAATCTAATAATACAAATAATTCATAATATTAAATGCTTGGCAAAAAGAATTCAGAAGAAAATAAGAAACATTGAATAGAGCCCACCTGCACAGTAAGAAATTCACTCTCAATAAAGTCTTGCATTTGTACATCATTGGATCTTTCTGCTACCTGCTCATGCACATGCAGGAAACCAAAAAATTTCAGAAAATCCTCAAAATAATTTTTATTTAGATGGCCATGTTACTTACTGTATAGAGCTTGAGTAGCTTCTCATTTACCACCTTCTTAAGAGACAATGTCAACTCCATTGCTGAAACAAAAACAACAATTGGTTAAAGCAACCAAGAAAGAAGGCAATAATTCATAATATTAAAGTGATGTATGGTCTCAGTTGTCATTTAGAGCCGAAGTATCTGACAAAAACTAATATTGATAAGCATTTTAAGTGTTGAAACTCATTTTAAAAAAATAAGTAGCTACATATTTAGATAAAAGTGTTGATAATAACAATAAATAGTTGCAATGTTGTTAAGAGAAATGTTGATTGAAATACCTTTGAAGTTAAATTTAATTAAAACATATTAAATAATTTAAATAAATAATCTTAATAGTGTAATATTATTTATAATTTTAAATTTATTATTTTTTGTATTTAATTTTTTTATTTATTTTGTATGTTATGAAACTGAGGTCTCAATAGCGAATGCGCCACAGGTGTATCAAAGGAGGATAAATAGGATAAAAAAATGTGAAAGAAAGAAATATTATATGATGATAATATTTAAAAGAATATGGATAAAAAAATAGAGTTTGTTAAACAAAATAAATTAACAAACTTAAAAAATAAGCAAAGGTTTCCTTGTTTACTTTTTTTCAATTTATAATTTGTTACCACATCAACTTAAGAGTGCAAAATTTCTTTTATCAAATGTGGAGTTTTTTGAAAATGAACAGAACGGCTTATAAGCTAAGCCAAACACCTCCTTAGTCTAATGAAAAAAAAGAGAAACAATGATGCATATATTCAATAGTCAAAAGATCAGAGAAGAATAGATACAAGCTGCTGTCCCGAAAATGAGCTCTAAAGGCTAATATGGTAGAGATGAATTCAGGAAAAAGATTTAACCATCGCCAATTGATTAGGTTCATAAATTATGTCATTTCCATGAGTTATAGTCAGATTAGTCCAGAACACCACGTAGAACAAATAAGATTACAATACACATAACTTCCTGCATGTTGGCCTCAGCTTTAACGATAAAATCCACAGTTTGAGATTAGTAGTACCAACCATACAATGCATCGCCTTTCTCTGGGTCATCAAACTCTGTCATGGGCATGGTTATTGTATGAAGTTTCACTCTTCCGCCCCTTTGGTTCTGACCAGATTAAATCCGTCTCTTAGTTTTAGTAAATTAACGAACACTACTACATTACTACATGAAATGGTAAATAGTAGCTGTGAACACCTGGTACTTCATCAATTTTTCTGCACGATCGAGCTCCTCCTCACTTGATTCCCTGAAGAACCTGTAATAGTGACAGCATAAAAGAGAACTCTGAATGCCTTGAATCTTACATTAATGGAGATGATTACAGTAACAATTATTAAATTAACAGAAACTCACTTGGCCAAGCCCCTCAGCCCGACATTGTCCCGATCAAAGTAGGCGAACAAAGCATGATAGACATACGAAGCATTATATTCGACACTGAGGTGATCATACCATCAGAAAAAAAATCCACATGTCAGCAACATGATTCAAAAGAAAAATAAAATAAGAACATGAATCCTATAGGTAAAAATCAGATCCTTCTTTCCAAAAGTTAACTGAATCAGTTTGTAGATTCTTCCTACCAATAACAATTTTGTAGCTAAACAGATGTAAACAAAATGATTAAGGGTAAATTGGGTGTAGCTGTGCCAATGCAGCTTTCTTTACAGCACAACTTTCTTTGTGCTATTTTTGCTTTGTGGTGTTTTTTTCGTTTGGCAATAAAACTTATAATTGCTTTCTCCCAAAAATAGTTGTAGATGACAGCAACTTTTTGCTTTTCTGCACAGTAAGAAAACAGCCCTGTCTCTACAGTTAACTTTGTTTACAGAAATATACGGCTTCACCAAAAGTAGCCTAAATCGTCTAAAGAATGCAGAAAATAGGACAAAAATAAGGTTATTGTAGAATGTAGTATTTACTGCAAGAATCAGAATCAAAATGTAGGACAAGAATCTCATGGAAAACTCACTTGATCTGGTCGTTGATGGCAGCCTCGCAGTCGTCGGCATACCTCTGCCGCGCAAGTGACTGGTCCATGGAGGCCGGCACGAGGGAAAGGTCGCTGTTGATGTCTTCCAAGGACTCAAAGAACAGAGCTGCAGTGGCTTGGCCTCCTGCAACAGAAGAAACCAGAGGTCCGCTTCTGGTCGGACATCTGCGACTAAGACTGAAATAAGACCGCAGAGGAGCCCAACGGCCGCCGGACGGCGCGGCCGCCCGCAGCGCAGAGACCTCCGACGAGGCGGAAGGTGTGATAAGAGCGAGAGCGGAGGAGGCCTTGAGGAGCATTGTGTGCCGGAGAAGAGGAGCGCAGATGGCAGCGGAAGGTGTCAAAACGCCGACGAGAGCGGTGGGCTTTTGATGGAAGACGACCAGTCGAGGGCGACCTCTGGAGGAGGTTCATATGGAGATAGGGCGGAAGGGTCACGATGCACGGCACGTGGACGGTGTAGATTGATTTGGGTGTGGCCTTGCGCGTGGAGGCCTCGTGGCCTTCACACGGCTTTCTCTGATACCTAATTGGCAACCAGGATCACGAATGATATTTTCTTTTAGTCGAATATATATATATATATAAAGAAAAAAATATAAATGCTCCATATTTATGCTACCGATATTTTTAATCGTATAATGCATAATGTATGATTAATATATTTCGAAAAGTAAAAAAAAATAAGAAAGAAAAAATTTAATCTCTACCGTAGATTTAATATCATATGATAAAAGATGTAGTTAACATTGTGCTATCTACTTAATTGGGAAGCATCTATATTTTAGGTGTGCTATTGTGATTGAGTTAAGAGGATATAATATCACTCGTATAACGAACTACAATTACATTTTTGTATTAAAATAAAAGGACGTAAAAGCTTAATTGCAGATCATTGAAATTGGATTCGAGCGTTCACATACCAAAAATGATTGATCAATATATATTTTTAAATGTAATTATTCAGGACGTGGCAAATGTAAATAGTCCTTATTAATGCTTGTGATTACTTAATTTCTACTAGAACAAACTGCATCAAAAATAGGGAGAGGCAGGGTTTGCTTTAACAGTGGACCAACGACTTGCCCATATTCAGATATTGGATATGGGAAAAGTATATTTGAATATCGGAAAAGTTGGCAACAAGAATATCCATTTCTCAACTAAAGAATTACTCTCTTTCTCGGTACCTACATTATGAGGAAAAAGTACAAAACTTCTTCACGTGTCATTCTTATCCTATCGCATGTACTATTCTTTTGGGCATTGGGATGTCATTGGGTCGCTTCTGCAGCATGTGAAGAGACTGCACCAATAAATTCATAGTTGATTGTGAAAGAGTTCAGATAATTTTTTTCCGGTAAAGAGAGTTCAGATAATTTAAAAGGACAAATTAGGAGTATTTAACAAATGCTTATATGTTAATATTGCCAGCTCCGTTCTTAAAAAAAAGTGTAGATTTTTTTTTTGGGTGTTAAAAGTGATCCTCACTCCCATTCCTGTGGAGTTAAGAAGCATGCTTTCAACAATCTAGCTAGCCACCTAGGAGGGTTGCACATCTCATGATACCACCGACGCTAGCAGGCGAGCATGGGAGCTGAGAGATAGAGCAGAGTGCAAGAGACAAAGGAAGAGAAGGCGAGAAAAATTAGAGAGATGAGAGAGAGAAAAGAGAAGAAAGAGAGACGAGAGAGAAAATTAGAGAGGGACAAGAGAAAGAAATAGTAAGAGAATGAGAAAAAAATAAAATAATAATTTAATAAATTAAAATAATTTTAAAAAAAATAGATTGGTGAAACTGGTTAATCGAAAAAAATAGATATATATTTGTCTGATTTTATACATTATGATTAAATCTAAATTTTTACGATAGTTCGAGAGAGTTTTATAAAAATAATCTTTAAATTTATATTCAATCTTAACTCATTTCATTCTAACTTAAATCCCTCTTCCACTTTTATTGCCATCTAAATGCTGAATCACTGCGTTTTTTTTCTTTGAGCGACACACTCGCTGCTGCGTGGTATATTGAGGAAACAGATCCTGGAGCTTAGAGTGTCTTAGGAATAAATTTGAAAAAAAATCATTTAATTCTATCGAATATTGGCTATGAATATGGAAGAAATTACTGCCCACGTCTCAACAGAAGCAGATAACATTAAGGGGGAACATGAGTTTAACCCAACACGATCAACCCGATCAATCCGACTCAATCCGATTACTTTTGAACTGGATTAGGTCGGATCACTATTTTGAATCGGATCAAATTCGACCCGACCCAATTAATCTTGAGTCGAGTAACGAATTAAACGTTTAACTACTCGATAACCCAAAATTCGATCCGAATATTTTAAAATTATAATATTAATATAATAAAATTATAATTAATACTAAAATTACTTATATTTCAATAGTTCCAAAATTTTTATCATTAATTTATTATTCATAAAATATATGAAAATTATTGATGTCAATTCGATCCAATACGAAACTTTTTGAATTAAGTTGAGTCAAATTTTAATTTTTTTATTATTTTAACCTGACTTAATATTATTATTTTTTAGTTAAATCAAATTTTATCTTAAACTCAACCTATTATCATTCCTGGATGACATTATGGCCTATGATTACCGAAATAGGCAACCTACTTTTTACCAAAATTGTTAAAATCAAATCAGATAACGACTCAAAAGAATCTCCTCATGAGATCGAACTGATTGAAGTAATTAAGTCAAAAAATCAAACTAAATACTAATAAAATAATATTAGATTAATACGACTTAATTTATATCAAGAATCATAAATATTAAAGCAAATCAAATTTTACTCTCAAACTATATTAAATAGCATTTAATTTGTGCTACATGATATGAAAACTATTTATACAATATATCTTAATAATTTTTTGTTCAAATACAAATATTGATTGAAGATTTCATTTTTATAACTATAAAGAAGAAGACCAAAAAAAATGTCCTCAAAGGCTAACAACCACGATTTCTCTATGGCCCATCCATTTCTTTTTTCCATTTTCCAAGTGAACCAAAAATTCACTAAAATTGACCGGTTCAAACGAATATCTAGTTTTGATCGGCTTCATTCAGTTCAACTACCTGTCCATTTTCTCCATCGAGACAAAACTGCTCAAATTGTTGATTGACTCGAACCGGCTAGTGCGGTCCGGTTCCGGGGAATGTGCTTTATACAATCTGTGAACAGAATTGATCCCCAATCCCAATCTAACAAGTTAAGTGCTAGCAATAAAAGGTTTCACCCTATGCTCATGCAGTATAATTCTCCACAAAAGTTAAAGTTCATCTTTGAGGATGATTCTGTTGAATGCCATACGGACCATGTGAGACAGCTCCCGATGCATATTGGGAGGCACTGTCTGCACTTCCCTGAATCTGAATTGTGAAAATTGGAAAGTTGTGAGATAATTACAATTTAAATGTAAACATCAAGTTCTATGGGAGAATTATGCTTGAAAAGAAGGGAGTAGTTATCTCCAGATTAACGAAGGTTTTTTCTCTGAACCAAATGACTGAGTAAAAGAAGGGAAAACTACGAACCTGTTGTGCACCATAAGAATGAGCATAATTACTACCTCCGTAGGCCATTTCAGAATTTCCATAAATTCCAACTTGGGCTGAACCTGAAATAACATCAATGTATAAAATGAGAAATGAATTTTGATGAAAAATCAGGGACTTCAAAAGAAATTGTGTGTGTAGAGAATGCAATCACTGAATGAACCATACAAGGAAAAAAAACTATTCAAGAGATGACAGCAATTAATTGACATACCTGGGTTAGCTGCCGCTGCCGCTGAAGAAGCAGCTTGTGCTCTACTTTCTGCATTAGCAAGATTGGAACATAGCTTTTCAACCTCACGAGCCAATGATACCATGTTTGCTTCCATCATTTGGCTCTGTTCAAAGTTCTCAGCATGTACGTTTTTCTCAAAATCAATAGCAGCCCTATAAAATAAGTGAATTTAAAATGTTAAGTTAATTTTGAGAATTGACTTATCATGTCATATACATAAAAGTGTTAGGTTATCAAACTAGCACTGGTTGAAATATTTAGACATCACTGTTTCATAGTATTTTTTTTTATAAGAATCAATTTCATAGTGTTAATTTTAGATGGTTCTTAGTGTTAAATTATGTTCTATCTTCTTTACAGTAACATCTTTCTAGGTGAGAAAAGTTTAGCTGCATTAAGAAAACATGTGCCTCTCATTGTTAAACCTTATACAAGTATTCTAATCTTACATCAAGGTACGAAAGAATTGAATTTTGAATAAAAGATAATTGGATACCAAGCTGATTGCTAGAATCAACTTTGGGGAATGATTAAAAACATATTCTTATCAGAAGACTATAACAACATTAAAGCAATTAAACATAAACCTGATTATGTAAGAAAAAATAAAGAGGCTCTCGTAGTTCTTCCATTAGCATGTATTGTTGTGCTTGAGTCGATTCTTTGACTCTGAATTGCCAAATACAATTAAATAAAAATAAAGTTGAATGTTTTTTTGTGGAAGAAATGTAGTTTTAGTTAAAAGGTGCGATCTACTAGGTTTAAAAACTAGAGCAGGCCTGAAGTTTTTTTGGCATTCTATAGGACACACGCTAGCTTATGCTGTTATTATATTCTTTCACAGGCTTGGTCTTTCCACATTAGATCCTGGCTCAGCCTAGCTCATTTTCACCAACAACAATAGCCTTAGCATCATTTAAGAAGCTAAACAAGAGTACTGCACTAGGTTTTCATACATTGTAATTTAAGAAGGTATCATGAAATGTTGTAGTGTTCATTTATTTGTGACAAAGCATCTGAAGCAGGAAATAAACCAATTACTAGCATTTGATTATATCAATGTTGACAAGTAGATTTGAGGAACGCAGAGTAATATGCTTTGACAATGCATACAATTCTCAGTTAAACAATAAAAAGTTGCTCCAACAGCCTTGCCCACTTTCATTTGCCAAATGGATGGTTGTAAAATGTCTGCACAAGTCTAAAATGTTGACACTTACTGAAGGAATCATTTTTTTAAACAAAAATGAGCATTAATTATAGAAACGCATACATCCTTTAAGAGTTTTAATTCAAAATTAGAAGCTAACATTATAAAGACCAACAAGGCTAAAAGGTATGCCAATTGCCTATAAATTCATAACTAGTTCTTGATCTAGTTACAGTTGTACAAAGGCAAAAGCATACAAACATTATATCAAAAGAAAAAAATTTAGGAACCAATGAACCTGCCCTTCTGGATTTCCTTGCGCATAGCCTCTATGTCCGTCATTATCGCAGCGGCCTCCCGGTGCTCGGCCCTCATCCTCGCGAGAGCCCCCCGGAGCTCCTGCAGCCGGTCGGCGTCCTCGTCCCTCGCTTTGCCCAGCCTATGCAGGTCCGAGCGCACCTGGGCCAGCTCGGTCCGCATCCCCCAGACCGCACTAGCCTCCGCCTCCACCTTGAGCGACTGCTCGTAAACCCTGCGGACCTCGGCATCGACCTCGGCCCTGGCCCTCGTGGCCGCCGAAGCGGAGACGCGGAGCTCGTGCTGGGCGGCAATGAACTCCTGTTTGAGGGCCACGTGGGTGGCGGCGAGTCTCTGGTTGTCGGCGAGAAGTTCTTGGATCTCGCGGACCTGAGCGGCGAGGTGGCCCTCAAGGTCAAGTGCAGATT